>MASP02000020.1:0-244033 GCA_001693025.2 Colletotrichum lindemuthianum | reverse complement strand
GAAGTGTAAGTTTTTAGTTACTATAGTTAAGTATATTAAGTTTATTATATTAGTTAGAAAGAATTTCTCTTATAATCCTGAGAAGTTAGAAGTTATTATTAATTAGTTTCTCTCTAGCTTACTGAAAGGTATCTATAGTTTCCTTAAGTTTGTAAATTATTATAAGGTTTTTATATTTTAGTATAATATTATTATAGAGTTTTTAAACTGCCTAATTTAGAAGTTAGTTCTTTTTAACTGGAGACTGGAGTAATAGGAGGTTTTCCTTATACTGAAATAACTTTTTACTATAGAACTGGTTTTATAGATATTTAATCTTAATATTTTAATAATAATAGAGATAGACTATTTAGAGTATACTNNAGAGTATACTCTAGGAGGTATATTAACTTAAGATAATAAAGTTAGAGTGAGGTATTTAGTAGCTTTCTACTTCTAATACCTAACCTCTATAGAGTTTAATTACCTGATCTATAATAAGGAACTCTTTATAATACTAGCCTGTTTATAGGTATAGAGAGTAAAGCTGTGGAATACTGGGAAGTTTAAGATCCTTACTGACTATAAGGACTTTAAGTATTTTATAAAGAAATAATAGCTTATAGAGAGGTAAAGCTAGTAAGTAGAGGAATTATTTTAGTGTAATTTTTACTTTAAGTACTAACTAGATACCTAAGTAGTAGTTTTTAATATTTTCTTCTGGAGGAAATAGAATACCTCTAAAGAATGGAATAATAAGAAATAATAAGGATAAGTAATATAGATTATTCTGGATACTACTATTCCTGTGGGACTCTAGGTAGGATATATAAATATTATTAGTATTTAAATTTTTAAAGGAAGATTAGATCTATAAGAAATATAAGATTATATTACTGAGAGAGATTTTTTATACTAATAGATCTTTATAGTAATTTAGTAGGAGAAGTATAATTTTCCTTTTAATTTTTACGTTAAGGTCTAAATTAATAAGTATATTATTAATATATTAGGATAATTTACTTTCAGAGAGAGGCGTTAAATATTAGGTAGTAAAGAGAGTAATAGCTTCCTTAATAAGCTTAGGATTAGGTTAATATAGAAGTTATATAATCCTTCTCCTATAAGTTATTTAAAGTGTAATAGTATATTAGAGATGTAAGCTGATAAGTTTACTACCTTAGATAGTTATAGAGTATCTACTGATTTATATATAATTATAATATATATAAAGGTATTTATATCTAGAGGTAAGCTAAGAAGAAATTCCTAAAGTTTCTACTGGTACCTAACTAATTATATTCTAATTTATTAATAGATTTTATTACTAATTTACCCTCTATAAAAGGATAAGGTAGTTATTACCTCTAGGTTATTATCAATCGACTGAGTAAAGTTTCTATATTAGAGAAGATAGATATAATAGAGGTAGAAGTATATATTTAGTAGTTTCTTAGTTATTACTATAGGTTCTATAGAATATTATACTTTATTATAAATAATAGAGAGTCTAACTAAGTAAGTTACTTCTANNAGTAAGTTACTTCTAGAAGGAATTCTATAAGTTAATAGATATTATATATCTATTAAATATTAATTACTATCTATAAACTAATAGGATTATAGAATAATATAATTAGGAGATTTAAGTAGTTTTAAGGATATTTACCTACTAATCTGAGGATAATTAGGATAACCTACTACTTATTATATAATTAGCTTTCTGTAACTAGTAGTATAGTATAATAAGAATTATACTTTTTTGTATAGATTATAAATATTATATTAACTCTATCCTGGTTACTAAGAAGTATATAGAATTATTTAGTAATAGTAAGATTATAGCCTACTAGCTAGTTAAGAGAATACAGTTAGTAATAATATATATCTATATAGAGATAGCTACTATCTAGTAGAGGTTAGAAGCTTAGGTAAATAAGATTTAGTTTCCTGTGAATTAGTATTAAATTAGTAATAAAATATAATTAAATATATCTAACTATAAGTTACTAAAGCTAAGCCAAAAGCTAGCCTAACTATATTATAAGTATATAATAATAAAGATTCTCTTACTGTATATTATAAAGCTAGATACTCTAGAGTTTATTTATTTATAGTTTTATATAGATTTACTCTAGAGAGTTACTACTAATCTACTATCTGAGTAAGTTATAGTTAATAGCTAGCTGCTACTACTAGTGGATAATAATAGGGAGGTTAAATAGCTAGTTAAAAATATTCTTACTATAAGAATATATTAAGTGGGGAGAAGATATTAATAAGAAGCTCTTATTAAATAGGAAGAGTATATAAATTTTATATAGAAGCTTATTAACGCTATTATGGATATAATAGCTCTAGAGTGGTATAAAGTGATATATAGGCTAATTATAGATAATAATAGAAACCCAGCCCACAGCTTCTAAGTGGATAGCGGCTGGGGAGGAGGGAGGTAATATTATAAGCTATATCTGGATGTCCAGCTAGGGCCGTATTCAGATATCTGAAGCTAATCCTCTTACTTAAGTAAGGCTCCAGTAGGCCTTATATAGTATTATATATACAGACTTTTCTATATATCTATAAAGGTTTCTCTTTTACTTCTTAGTTCTAAATAAATAGTATTTTACGTTACCTTCTAGTTAAATAAGTCTAAATTTAGCTTTTTACACTAATTATATTATAAATATAAGGTAATAGATATAATTATATTTATAGTAGTTCAGTTAAATATTCCTAAGAATATTAATTTTAGATTTTATATTAGTATTCTATATAAAGTTACAGAAAACCTATTACCTAGCTAAATAATATAAAATTACTAACCTCCCCCACTATAAAATAATAGAGAAAGTAATAAATAGGAGATTAAAAAATATAGATAGTATACTAGAAGTATATTAGCTAAAATTACTAAAGGAAAGTTTATATTAAATAGGTAGATTATATATATTCTATATAAAAGCTACTATATCTATTAGAGAATACTATAGTATTAAATACTTATAAAAAATATTATAAGTTAGTTAAGAATTATAATAGAAACTTAGTATATATTTAGAATTACCCTCTATAATAAGCTTAAAACTAAAATACTATAATTATAGTAGTTATATATTAATAAAATAGTATAGAGGAGAAAAAAATAATATTATATCTGGAGGCTAAAAAAACTATCTTGAGCCCCAGGGGGTATAACGGCAGCATAAAGGCGGCAGCAGAAGTATACAGATAGGATAAATAGGAGGCTACCAGTAAAAAAAGAACTTCCTAAATATAGAACCTAGAGGATACTCCTTCCTAAGCTTAAATAGAGTAGTAGTTAGTAATCTATAAAATAGTTAAATAAATAAATATAAAATAATGTAAGTAAAGTATTTCTATAAACTTAAAACTTTAAGAGGAAGAAATATTATTTAGAGAAAATAGTAGCCTCCTTATAGATAATAAAGGTAGGGATACCTACAGTAGAGGATATAGAGTAGGCAGAAGATAATAATATAATAATTATATTGGAATAGTAATTCTTACCTTTACGGCAGTTAGTAGAGTAAAGCTTAGTAGTAATATTCTCCTCCTTAGTTTACTTTATAGTAGCTATATAGAGAGTAATATAAACTTCTCTAAATGTAGTTACTTAATATAGATATTAGGAATATATGGGAAATAAATATAAGGTAACTTATATAATAATTATAAATAATAGAATTATTCTTAACCTAAAAATTAGTATAGATATTAATAATTATATACTAAAGAGCAGTAATAATTTAATTTATTTATAATTTATTAGAATAAAATATAAAAATATCCAGAGAGGTAATATAAATACTAATCTTATTATAGTAGCAGCTAAGCTTAAGGTTAACGTAATATAAGTAGTATATAATATTAGTAACTATATATTTAAGGTTAGTATATAAATAGCTAAGCTGCAGTATAAATATATACTAAAAATATTATAGTAGATATTAACATCCTTATCTCTAATAGAGATATTACTATTAGTAACTACAGTACTATAGGTAAGATAGAGAAGGTTACAGGGGGTATCCTCTGTGAAAGTAGCAAAAAAGAAATAGGCAGTAGAGATAATATAAATATATTTAGCGTAAAGCTATAATCTAGTTAGTAATAATAATTTTAGTAAGGTAAGATATAGTATTTACAGTAGAGGGAGAAGTTATAAAATATTTAGTAAATATAACTTCCTTCTCTCTTTCTTTATCATTATTATTCTTAGTAGTCTCCTTATTATTATAAGTAGTAGGAAAATAAGTAGATAATATAAGTAATATAGTAGGGAAGTAAGTAGGTAATATAGGGAGGCTAGGCTCCTTAAGGAGGATATTCTTAGTAGCTATCTAATTATTAAGGTAGCGGAGCGTCTACTTAACTTCAGTATTAAGCTCTTCAATAGTAGGAAGCTATTAAGTATCAGAAACAGCTATAAAGGTATCAGAAAACAAATTATTACCTACTAATATTATCGCAAAAATAATATTACTAATCTCTATAATAACACTATTAGTAAAATAACGCTACAGCAGCCAGTATAACTTACAGAAAGGAATAACGTAAAAAGGAGGTATAAATACTTTAACTACAGAGTATTAGTAGAAAATTAGAGAAGGTAATAATAACAAAAAAATTCTATAATAATATAATAATAATTATAAGAAAAGGGGGAGAAACTGTAAGTATATAAGAGCTACAGTAAGAAGTAAAATAAATAATATATAGACACTTAGGTAATACTAACTAATCACAGCTACTAAATAATTACGCTATAGTTATAGCTTCCTAATTAGCTAGCTAGAGGGGGGGGTATATATTACAGGCTGAACTTATAAGAACTAGCTACAGCCAGTAAAGTTTATTCTGCCGCTACTAACCATATTAGATCCATTTTATAGGTATTCTATAGCCTCTCTAAAAACTCTTCTCCTTTAGCTTAGATTCTTTCAATTAAGACACCCCTACATTTAATCACGCAGGCTACATCCTTCACAAGTATATAGTTTAGAAACTTCTAATAAAGTTATAAAGTAGAAAGAATCTAAAATATCTAAATAATAAATAACTAATATAATCCTTTACCTTATATAAACCTTAAATATACAGTTTTATAATTACTTCTTTTAATATAATAAATCTTACTAATCTGCAGTATAATAGTAACAATTAGGTTAACTACTAATTAGTATTACTTTATCCATCAAATTTATTATATACTATATATAATTCTATTATATAAACATAAACTGGTATTTTAATATTTAGTTATTATTATTTCTAGGTTATGTAGCTGGAGGCTATATACATAAAAGTGGCTATATAGCTGTATAGCTACGTAGCTACACTAGCTACAGAGCCTGTACAGCCATACAGGCTGACTATTTACCCAACATAGCTATAGTATAGTAGGCTATAAGGTAGTCCAGCGGCTATAATAGTTAAACTAAATAGTTGAACCGACAAATACACTAATAAGGTTAAAAATATTATTATTTATAGTATATAGCCTAAAGATTATATATAAGCTAGATTTAGATATTCTAAGTAATTAGTTACTAATTATCTAGTGGATAGTAATAACTAGTAGCTAGTTATTACTAGTAGCTAGTTTCTACCACTAAGCTATACTATATAGATAGTATACAATAAAGCTCTAATAACCTTATAGCTATTACGTTACTAATAGTAAGGCTTTCTAAATTTTTAGTAGCTAAGTAGTATCTATATATAAACTACTGTTAGTTTAATTATCAGAATTATCACACGCCGTACGTAATTTCGTTATACGGATACTAACTAGTATTCTAGTTTTCAGTTATTATTATTACTATATTATATAACATATAGCGCTACGTAAGGCTCTAGATCTAGAGTATAGTAATTACTTACTAATTACTATACTACTAAACTATAGTTAGCACTAGATACTAAGTATCTATAGCCAGTAGGCTCTAGAGGGTATACTACTATATATATAGTAGTATATATAGTTACTATATACCCTAAAGTATAGCATAACTAATAGTAGTAACTTTTGTTTTTACTATATACCCTTATACTTATCTATTTATATAAAAAATAATACCTTTTATAATTTATACTTTTTTACCTAAATAATATCTAAATACCTATTTATCTACTTTACTCAAACTACCTATTTCTCTATTTAAATAGTTATATAGTTAAAATTAATAAATCTCTTAAGGATACAGCTTAGAGTACTTTTTATAAAGATATTAGTAATATTATTATCTCTATTAATCTACTATACCTTATAAAGTTTATAGTATTAATATAACTACCTTAACGCTATAATATTAATTATTAGATACTTCTCTTTAGTGATACTAAGCTTTATATAGTATTTATAAAGTAAGTATAAGTTAGTATATATAATAGTTAGAATCTGAGGGAACGTTTGATACTTAAGGATCTTCTTAAGTAATAAAGCTATAATATAAGTAAAGTTTATATTAGCTCCTATAATATAAATCTCTAAAGTAAATATACTTCTAGTAACTATTTTACTTTTAGTAAGTAAGTAATATATAAGATTACTATAGAGGTTAAACTAACTATTACTAGTTACAGTCTCTTAGCTTAGAATAATTATAAGTTCCAGTTAAGATAAGAAGTTAATATTACAAATAAATAAGCTATTAATAAAAATATAAAAATATACCTTAGAGAGGTTAAGTAGTATAAAGTTAAGATCTCAGTTAAGATACTTTATTTGCTATTTAAGCTGTTTATTAAGTATAGTAATATTATTACTTAAAGGTTATTACTTTTACGCTGCATATAAGAGGTGAAATAGAACCTCCAGTTAGTATATAGAGGTAAGATATACTCTATATATATATTATTTAATATATACCTTCTTAAGTATCTTAAGTGTAGTATATATATTAATAAGAGTTAGCTTTTACCTCTAGTGCTTTTAGTATAAGTAGAGGTAATTACTATAAAGTAATAAGATACTTCTATTAAATATAAGGAGTATAGTTTCTAAGAGTATAATTTTCAGCTTCACTTTAAATAAGGTTTTTTTAAGCTTCGTATCCTCTTAGTGAGAAAATACTATATTAGAGAGGCTAAGGATATTGTTAGTTTATATACTAATAAGGCTGAAAAAATTATTTTAAGTATATAAGATAAAGAAATATAGATTATATATTAAAGTTTTTATTTATAACTTCTTCTTATAGTATATAAAGTACGTTACCTACTAGTAAGTCTCAGTTTTAGTAAGACTATAAAATAGCTTAAAAATAATTATTATAAAGTTTAGAGGATACTAATTTTTAAGATGTAAAAGTAGTTTAGCTATAATATATCCTATAAGTTTTCTTTTAACTTAAATATAAACTTAAATAATATTATAAAGCTATATTATTATACTTTTATACTTAAGGAAAGTTAGAATTCTAATTAGAATTAATTACTAGCTATTTTATTAGATTATTAGTAATTATATTGAAATCTTAAATTTACTATAGTTTCTAAAGTTTTAAGTTATAAGTTTGAACTTTATATATATCTGATTAGTATTTTTATTCTTAATGTTATTAATAATATAAAACTTAAAATACTTATAGTTTCTATAGAGAATAAAGTTGTATTAAATAATTTTTATAATATTATTATTAATAATATTCTTAACTTTCTTTTTAATTAACTTCTTAAATAGTGTTATAGGTTATATCTGGATGTCCAGCTAGAGCTATACCCAAGCATCTGAAGCTAACCCCCTCACTTGGGTGGGGCCCTAGTGAGCTCTATATAGTACTAGATATATAGACTTTTTTACGCACTTATAAAGGCTTCTCTTTTACTCCTTAGTTCTAAATAAATAGTATTTTACGCTACCTTCCAGTTAAATAAACTTAAGTTTAGCTTTTTATATATTTAGAATTTAGTTTTATTTACTATATAGATAATATTAAGTAGAGTATAGCTTCCTACTAGTTAAGTATATAATCTAGTTAAATACAACTTCTAGAATATAATATTATATAATAGGTAACTAACTAACTAATATAAAGAATAATAGAGAATACTGAAGCTTCCCAGGATACTCCTATAGGTAGTAACTCTATAAGTAAACTACTTTAGTAGTAATTATAGTATATTTTAAGCTTCCTCTACTAGAGGATTAATAAGCTTTTATATAAGTTAGTAAGATAAGATACTATAGTAAGTAGTAACTTCTAGATAATTACTATAATAGATATCTCTAGTTTATATTAGAGTATTCTAGTAACCCCCAGAATAATATCTATTAGGATAATAGTTTTTAGAGTTAATAATATTACTATATTTCTACTAAAAGCTAACTACTAGAAGAAGTTTCTTTTCCTACTTCTAAAGTTTTTAGGTAAGTAGAAGGAATATTAAATGTAAGTTTAATAGATAAAAGCTAAATTTCAAATTAACTATTATTTTTTTGATAGTAATTAGGAATACTAGTATTTAATTTATTCCTATTTAGATTCTAGTCTTTAGTAGGTAGTTAAAACTTTCTATATAGTAGGAAAATTAGAGAATTTTTATAATTTATAAAGTTTTATAGGTTATCTTAATAGAATTTATCTAGATCCTAATAGCTAGCTTTATATTATTACTTGGCTATAGAGTTTTAGATAGAAGGAAAATAAATATTTAATTATTTTTCTATCTTAATTTAAAAAGATTCTAGCTGATACTAGAGAATATATATAGCTAAATATAGTCTAGATCTTCCTACTGGAAGCTACTCTACTTCTTTATTTTAAGAAGTTACTTACTATAGTTAACTTTCCTATAAAGTATAGATTTTAGTTATCTAAAGTTTAAAATATAGCTTAGAAGCTTAAATATATAAAGAGAATATTAATACACTATTAGTTACTTTACTAGAGATATACTATTTATAATATAGAAGATAATTTTATAATAACTAAAGTAGTTAAGAAGTAATAATAATATTAAAGTTTTAGTAACTTTTCCTCTACCTCTAGAAAATATTTTAAAAACTACTAAAATACTTACTAATACTTTAGATATAGTAAGAAAAGTAATATCTGTAAGAATTATAAAACCTAAAAATATAAGAAAACTAATATAAAAGTTATAAAAGCTATAGTTACTCTAGATTATACTGAGGATAACTAGAGAGATAATACTACTCTACTTAGTAATAGTAAGAATTTAGAAAAAAGTAACTCTAGAGTAAAGTTAAGCTCTAAAGCTAACTAAAGTAGAAATAATAAAATAGGGAAAATAATAGGAAAAGAAATAAGTAAGTAACTAATAGTTAGCTACTATTAAGACTAGAATTAATAGAGGTTACTTTATTAATATACTTATTAATATAGGCTGTAATATCTATACTATTATTAATATCTTCCTTATAAAGAAATTGTACCTCCTACTAATTAATACGTTAAAGAGATAAATAAGGAAATATACTACTAAGCTATTATTTAGTAATATTTAGGAGGTAGCTATTCTAACTTTAGAAGTTAGTAATTATATATAGAAAATTTATATTTATATTATAGAGAGCTTATAGCTACTTTTATATCTTAAGTAGCTATAGATAAAAGATAATTATATTATCTATAATATTAAAGCCTGATAGATAATGTATAGGAAGGATAATATAATAATATACTTAAAATATCAGGATAAGCTAATATAACTTAAAGAGATCTAGTTAGTTTAGTTACTTAATACTAATTTATTTATATTTATCTATTAATATACTATATAGTATACTAGTGAGATATTAAGCTCCTACTAGATTATATCTATTAGTTTAGTAGATATTAAGAAAATATTAACTCTAAAAATAAAGGTGGACTTAAGAGATTATATTTCTATAAATATTTTAAAGGAAGTTTTAGATTTTTTCTATTTAGATTCAGTATACTAACTATCTTCTAGCTAATTAGAGAAAGATTACTAGATTCTATTAATTTCTAATAATAAGAAATAGAAATTAGATTTCCTATAAGGATCTCTCTATAATATATTATAGGAGGAATTTTTAATATTTAAGAAGATTCTAGAGGATTTACTTAATAAGGAATTTATTACAATAAGTAGTTTCTCTATTAGTATTTTAATCTTTTTTATAAGAAAGCTAGATAGAGGAATATATTTCTATATAAATTATAAAGTTTTTAATATAATTATAAAGAAAGATTATTACTTCCTCCTCTTTATATTAGAGATTCTCTAGAGGATTATTACTACTTATTAGTATACTAAGTTTAATATTACTATTATATTCTATAAGATTAGAATTAATAAGGTAAATTCAGAGAAAATAGTATTTTAGATATATTATAGTCTCTTTAAATAGATAGTATATTCTTTTAGATTTACTGATATTTCTATTATATTTTAATAGTATATTAATAGCTACCTATAACAGTTTCTTAATAACTTTATTATAATATATATTAATAATATCTTTATTTATATTAATAGCTTATAAAAGAAGTATAAGGAGAAAGTCTACTAGATACTTAGCTATTTTACTGATATAAACTTTAAGTTAGATTCTAAGAAGTGTGAATTCTTAGTTATTATAGTTAAGTATATTAAGTTTATTATATTAGCTGGAAAGAGTTTCTTTTATAATTTTAAGAAATTAGAAGTTATTATTAACTAACTTCCCCCTAGTTTACTAAAAAGTATTTATAGTGTTTTTAAATTTATAAACTATTATAAGGTTTTTATATTTTAGTATAATATTATTATAAAGTTTTTAAACTACTTAACTTAGAAGTTTATTTCTTTTAACCAGAGATTAAAATAATAAGAAGCTTCTTATAATATTACTCTATTTATAGGCGTAAAGAGTAAAGCTATAGAATACCTAGAAGTTTAAAATCCTTACTAACTATAAGGATCTTAAGTATTTTATAAAGAAATAATAACTTACAGAGAGGTAAAATTAGTAAGTAAAGAAGTTATCTTAATATAACTTTTACTTTAAATACTAACTAGATACTTAGATAGTAATTTCTAATATTCTCTCTTAGAAGAAATAGAATACTCCTAAAAGATAAAATAATAAGAACTAATAGGAATAAGTAATATAGATTATTCTAGATATTACTATTTTTATAGAATTCTAAGTAGAATATATAAATATTATTAATACTTAGGTTTTTGAAGGAAGGTTAAATCTATAAGAGATATAGAATTATATTACTAAGAGAGACTCTTTATATTGATAGATTTTTATAGTAGTGTGGTAGGGAGAATATAGCTTTCTTTCTAATTTCTATATTAAAGTTTAGATTATTAAGTATATTATTAATATATTAGAATAGCTTACTTTCAGAGAGAGACTTTAGATACTAAGTAATAAAGAGAGTAATAACCTCCTTAATAAGTTTAGAATTATGTTAGTATAGAAGTTATATAACTCCTCTCCTATAAGTTACTTAGGATATAATAATATACTAGAGATTATAAGCTAATAGTTCTACTAGCTTAGATAGTTATAAAGTATTTACTAATTTATATATAACTATAATATATATAGAGGTATTTATATCTAGAAGTAAGGTAAGAAAGAATTTCTAAAGTTTCTACTAATATCTAACTAGTTATATTCTAATTTATTAATAGACTTTATTACTAACTTACTTCCTATAAAAAGATAAAGTAGCTATTACCTCTAGGTTATTATTAATAAACTAGGTAAAATTTCTATACTAGAGGAGATAAATATAATAGAGGTAGAGATATATATTTAGTAGTTCCTTAGTTACTACTATAAACTTTATAGAATATTTTATTTTATTATAAATAATAAAGAGTCTAACTAAGTAAGTTACTTCTAGAAGGAGTTCTATAAGTTAATAGATATTATATACCTATTAAGTACTAATTACTACCTGTAGATTAATAGAATTACAGAATAATATAACTAGGAGATTTAAGTAGTTTTAAGGGTATTTACTTACTAGTCTTAAGATAACTAAGGTAATTTACTACTTATTATATAGTTAGCTTTCTGTAATTAGTAGTATAGTATAATAGAGATTATATTTTTCTTTATAGATTATAAATATTATATTAACTCTATTTTAGTTACTAAAAAGTATATAGAATTACTTAGTAGTAGTAAAACTACTACTTACTAGTTAGTTGAAAGGATATAGTTAGTAATAATATATATTCATATAGAAATAATTATTATTTAGTAAAAATTAGAAGCTTAGGTGAATAAAACCTAGTTTCCTGCAGATTAATATTAAGTTAGTAATAAAGTATAGTTAAATATATTTAACTATAAGTTACTAAAACTAAGCTGAAAGCTAACCTAACTATATTATAAGTATATAGTAGTGAAAGCTTTCTTACTATATATTATAAAGTTAGATATTCTAGAATCTATTTACTTATAATTTTATATAAATTTACTCTAGAAGGTTACCACTAACTTACTACTTAAGTAGGTAATAATTAATAGCTAGCTACTACTACTAATAAATAATAATAAGAAAGCTAAATAGTTAGTTAAAAGTATTCTTATTATAAAGATATACTAAATAGAAAGAGAATATTAATTAGACGTTTTAGTTAAATAGGAAGGATATATAAACTTTATATAGAAGCTTATTAATATTATTATAGATATAGTATTATTAGAGTAGTATAAAGTAATATATAATCTAATTATAAATAATAATAGAAACTTCACTTATAGCTTCCAACTGAGTGGCAGCTGGGGAGGAGAGAGGTAATATTATAAGCTATATCTAGATATCCAGCTAGAGTTATATTTAAGTATCTAAAGTTAATTTTCTCGTCTGGATAGAACCCTAGTAAGCTTTATATAATACTATATATACAGACTTTTCTATATACTTATAAAAGTTTCTCTTTTACTTTTTAGTTCTAAATAAATAGTATTTTATACCACCTTCTAGTTAAATAAGCTTAAGTCCAGCTCTTTATAAATAGTAAGCTAAATATTATAATTATATTTTTTATATAGAAGGTAAGTAAGAATATTAACTCTAACTACTTCTTAGCTATAAGATATACTATAAAATAAAGCTTTTAGCTAAACTTTAAATATAGTAAACTAACTATATATCTATAAGTTGTAAAATTTAGAGTTTTAGTTAAATTTAAAATATATAAGTTAGAAGTAGTATATTACTAACTACTAGGGGAGAATAATATTATTATCTTATATAAGGTAGAGATAATATAAAATAATAACTATATATTTAGAGTTTTAGAGATAGCTGCAGATAAGATTAAAGTAGCTATATAGAAATATAACTTTCTATTTACTATTAGGTTACCTAGAGGTTTTTAGTTTAGCTGAAAGTTAGTATATAAAATTATAAATACTAACTCTTATAAACTTATAGTTACTACTATATTATAATAAATTTCTTGTTTAATACTTTTGAAATACTATTTTATAGCTATTAATTAAAACTCTTAAAAGCTATAAAATAATTAAGAATATAAGTTTTACTATAAGTAGTAATAAGAGGATATAATTCTTACTAGCTTTCTTTCTCTCACTATATATATATAAGAATCTGGAGCAGAAAGGTTATTATATAAAAGGTATTAAAACTATTATATATTGCTAAAGTAGTATTAATAGTATACTTAGTATACTTACAGTAGACTTCTTCTATAACTTTATATACAGTTTAGACTTAAGTAATAATATCTAGAGAGGAAGCTAAATTTTCCGTAAGATATAAGTATACTCTAAAAATAAGCAATATAAATATAAGGTTATTTAGACTAGCAATATTATTAATTACCTTATATACTACCTAAAAGAATATCTCTTAAATAGCAGTAGGAAGCTTTATTCAATAAATCTTATATATATAGCAGAGAAGTATAAAATAATATTCTATTTTGCTAATATTATTATATACCTTAATAAATATAATATAAACTATTAATTCTATAGTTTTTATTTTTAATCTAAAATCTTCAGATTAAAAACTTATATTTATATAATTAGTAATATAATTAAGAGGATCTTAATATATATTAATCTAATATACTTTAAGAACCTTCTATATCCCTTTCGCCGAGATATTAGGTAAAAATCAAGTACTTTTAAATACTATAGTAATATTAATAATATAGAGTATATTATAGTTAGTAATATAGGTAATATTAATAATAACCTTAAAGTTAAAGTTAATATTACTCTATATGGTAAATTAAAAATAAGAGGGAGAAGTATTATATATTTAGTAGTAGTAGTAATACCTCTTGAGAGTTTTAAGAGTATACTATTTAACTAGATATTCTACTTTATTAAGAATATTATAAACGTATATTATAGCTAAGTATCTGAAATAGTAGTAAAGTTTCTATATCTCTATTTCTATAAGATATATAGAAGTAATTACTCTCTCTTTATCAAGAAATATCTATAGATAGTTCTATTTTTATATAATAAGTATAATCTTTTTACTTTAGTGGAGTTTATTATAAATATTATTAAATATAATACTAAAGTAATTTATATCTATAAGGTAGAGAAAGAAGAGTATATTATATAGAATAATATAAAATATCATAATACTGAGTAGTATAGATATATTTATTATTATTAATATTATAATAAAAATAATTTTTCTAAAATATATTATAATTAGTTTACCTTATAGAGGTATGAGAATAATAGAGGGAATAACTAACTATTTTAATATAGTAAACTGGAAGTACCTAATAGTTAAGAAGCTAATAGTATCTAAATTAGGTAAAATACCTTAATATACTATACTTAAGTAGTAACTTTTAAATATAAAGATATATATAGAGGTAGTAATACTATCTATAAGTTTACTATTAACATAAATACTCTTAGTGAGGATATAAACTATTACCTAATTTTAGAGGATTCTAGTAATTTTACCTCTATCTAACTTAATAGGTTTCTTACTATAAAATAATATGAAAAATAACTCTAAAGTATCTCTAGTAGAAATATTCTCCTTAAGGTTAATTTCTATTTAATATTACATTATAATATTATCTTTAGTATTAATATCTAGTGAGACCTTAAAACTATTACTATTAAGATTTTTAATATCTTTATAGCTTATAAGAAAGGTATAGTATACTACTAGAGAATACACCTTAAGGTTAGTAGTTAACTGTTAGTTTACCCGTCAGGGGTAAATAACGCACGCCGCACGTGGTCTTCATAGTGCGGGTGCAAACTGTTCTGGTAATCGGTTGTTGTTATTCCTAGGTTACGTTACGTGGCCGCGGAGGCCACCTACATAGTAATGGGGCCATGGCCGTATGGCCACGTAGCCCATACGGCCATACGGGCCGACTATTTACCCGACGTGGCCATGGCGTAGTGGGCCACGAGGTAGCCCAGCGGCCATGACGGTTGAACCGAATGGTTAAACCGACATTAACTTATACCTATTAAATAAAGTATACCTCTCCTTAAGAATATACTTTATAGATTAATAACTAGGTTTATTATATATATAGTGTTTTTAATTAATATAGTTATATATAGATATTAGAGGTAAGTAATAGCCACTTAGAATATAAGGCTATATATATATAGAGATATAGCTATAATCTTAAAAGTTACCTTAAAGTAAGTTATATATATAGTTAATCTAAAATAAGTTTCTAGCTACCCTCTAGTATTTATTATTATTATTTTATATATATTATACTTTTTAAATTAATAAGATATTACTTATAGTAGACTATAACTAATTAGAGAAACTTTAGGAGATTACTATAAAGCTAAAGAAAGCTAATTAGTATTCTAATATACTGTAGTATATACTTATAAGTTAGAAGTAGAGAATATTATCTATTTGAATTTTAGTAGGGAAAGCTTTTTAGATATATATAAGTTTTAAGATTAGAAGCTTAAAAGTTTTCTTTTTACTTTTATCAGGATTTTCAGTAATAATACTTTAAAAAGTAGTATTTTACTAATTAGAAAAGTAGAACTATTAATTCCTATTATTCTTAAAATAATTCTTAACCTATTAGACGAATTTATTAAATACAAGGTTAATAGTTAAGTTACTTAAGTAGATAAAATAAAACTTAAAAACATTATCTTTAAGTATAATTCAAAATAACTTTACTTATATATATTATAGGATACTAAACTTAAAATAGTAAGTATAAAAGATATAGATTTTTAACTTAAAGATATTATGGAAGCCTCTACTATACTTTATATTTTTTTTATATAATTTAGTAAGGTTTATAATATACTCAGTAGATATATTATTAAAACAGGTAGTAATAATAATATATAGAGAATATTTATAATACTTAAGTTAGTTTCAGCTGTAATTTTAGTAATCCTCTTAGTATTAAAGAGGCTTTAAGATAGAGGAATAAGAAGTTAATAAAACTAATAATTATAATAGAAATCTCTCACCTAGAGTTATATATATATAAGCTAGCTAATTCAATAGTAAGTATCTCTCTTTAATTACTTATAGTGTGAGTATTACTAATACTGTATCTTTAACTTTAGATTAGACTTTATAGAGAAGTAATATAAAGTCTAAGTTCTCTATCAGAAGGTTATGAATCCACTTAAGATATTTCTTAAGATTACTCTTAAGAGTAATATAGCAATTTAGAATATTATCGATTCTAATAAGAATCTATAAAATAAACTCCTTTTACTGAATAAGTTAATATAAAACTATAAAGATTTAATTACTATTCTTATTATCCTTAATACTATATACTATAAAGTAATTCCTAAAATAGTAAATTATAAGGATATTAATTAGTTACTAGGTTACTATAAGCTAGTCTTGAAAGTTACCTTGAAGTATCTAGAAAGATTCTAAGCTATAGAATTTTATATAGATATAGAAAGTAATTTAATATACTAAATAGATAGATATTTCTTAAAAGGTTTCTTCTTTAATAATTATATAGTTAATATTAAGAATTTAGCTTAAAAATACTAAGTTAAGATATTAGTAAAGTTTTATAAATATAGAGATACTTAATAGTATTATTACAATAAATATAAAGATACTTAGGGTAGATATCTCACCTATAGAGGTTAATTCAGATATTATTATAAAGGTAAGAAAAATATAAAGTAAGAGAAAGTTATTAATTTTACTGAATCTATATAGAAAGAAGTAGAGAAAGAGTTTCTAAGAGGCTATATAGGTTTCTAAGAGGATTAAGGCGAGAGATACTATAAATCTCTAATACTAAAAGATTTAGTTATAACTTAAAGAAGGTTATAATATTTACTAAATATACTTCTGTAAGTAATAAAATAATAGTAGTTATTAGCTTCTTAGTAGTAATAACTAGGAAGTTACCTTATTTTCAAATTAAAGTGAAATATAGTTATTAATATCTTAATAATAGTAATCTATAAGGGGTTAGTATATAGTTTAGAGGCTTCTAGAAAGATTCTAGAGTAGGAAGAATCTGAAGTATTTAAGTAATACATTTTATAATCTTTTATATTATATAAACCTTAAGTATAAAGTTTTATAATTACTTCTTCGAGTAGAATAAACCTTACTAATCTGCAGTATAGTTGTATAATAATTAGGTTAACTACTAATTAATATTAGTTTAATTATTAGGGTTATTATATACTATATATAATTTCGTTATATAGATACAAACTAGTATTCTAGTTTTCAGTTATTATTATTACTATATATTATATAGCATATAACGCTATATAAGGCTCTAGATCTACAGTATAGTAATTACTTACTAATTACCACGCTACTAGGCTATAGCTGGCGCCAGATACTGGGTATCCATAGCCAGTAGGCTCTGGAGGGTATACTACTATATACGTAGCAGTATGTATAGTTACTATATACCCTACAGCATAGCATAACTAATAACTACTTTACTTAGTATTTTATATATAGAAGTGTTAATTATAGATATAATTAAAGTAGCTAGCTTTCAGCTATATATATAGCTATATCTCTTCTAGTAACAGCCTGACCTTCCTCTCCTAGATATCAGAAATAACATATTTAAGCGTCAGAGTTTACATTATTTAAGCCTTAGGCACTTGTGGTGTCTCCATAAGCCTCACCCCACTTAAATTAGTTAAAATGGAGCCTCACGTAGTGCGTATAGCTACGTTTAGTTATATATAATAAACACTAAATTTTACCTTCTAATTATATATAATAATTAAAAATCTTATAATACTGAAGAGCCACTAGGCTAAAAAGTATATATTATAATAATTTTATATATCTTAAACGCTAAATTAGTTACTGAAAATATCCCTATATTAATACTTAAGAAAGCTAACTAGTAGATTACCTACTATAACTTCTTTAAGGTGGAGGCTAAGTTTTATTATATATAGGACTATCTTAACTCTAAATTAGATATTTAAAAAAGCTTCTTTTTAGTAGCTTCTTAAAAGCCTCTTATCTATAACTTTCCTAAGGTGAAAAAAGGTAAGATACTTACTATAATACCTAAAACTAATATTCTGGAAATCTTAACTATTTTTAGTATTCTTAATAGATTTACCTCTATAGTGCTAATTTATCCTAAGGAGGTTTAACTTCCGCTTAAAGTTACTAACTATATTTATATTCAGAATATTATAGAATTTATAGAGAAAAGCCTGAAAGTTGATATAACTTTTTATAACCCCTATAATTTAGGAATTTAAGAGTATAAATATAAGTAGTTAAACTAAGCTTATATATTATTATAGATCCTTAAGTATATTAGTAATATACTTAAATGCTAATACTGTAACTTAGAGGGGAATCTTACTATATAGTTAATAAATCTTTATAATTACTTTCGCGTTATAGATAATCTCTATCTTTAGTAAGTAGCTACTATATATTATAATATACTTTAGTTCCCTAAGATTAAATACCTCACTATAAAAGTAGTAACTAAAATATAGTTTTAAAAGTAGGAAAATATTATATATAAAGTTTAAATAGTTAGTTATACTTCCTTAGTTATAGGGATATTTGAGGTTAATAATTTTATATTCTTACTAGCTTAATTACTAATTAAATTATATACTTAGAGCTATATACCTATAATCTATAGTTAATTGGATTTAATATTACTAAATAAAGTTATCTTAGCTATTATAGAGGTTATATAGTAGCTTCCTAAAGCCCTCTATTAAGGTAAAATTAGCTATAGAGTATTTAATACTACCTTAGAGATTATAGATAGTAGCTTAAACTCTTAAGGTAGTAAGATATACTTTAATAATTTAGATAGATCTCTATATTCTCTTCAGTATAGTAGAAACTACCTACTTTTATATTATTATTATATATACTCATTACTTATATATAAAAGTTAGAAATTTAATACCATTATTAAGGAGAGAATTAAATAATAAATAGCTTTAAATCTAGACTTTTCGAAGAAAGTCTAAAGTTTCAGATAATAGTAACTATATAGCTAGAATTTAAGCTAAAATAGTTATAATACTATATAGTAAGCTTACTATATAGAGGAACCTCAGTAGTATCCTCTCTAAAACTTATTTACTCTTAATTTAGATACCTCAGTTTATATTATTTAAGATATTAAATACTTTATAACCCTCTGAGAGGCTTTCTTTAGAGATTATATTGAATATAGTATTAAGCTAGTATCTATTAAAGGCTATAAAGATACTGAAATGAATATTATAATTCTAGAAGATAAGGAAGCTAAACTATATCTGTATAATATTACTTTCTATATTTTTCTAGTTATAAACTTTATCTCTTTTTAGTATTAATAAAAGTGAGATTACTAGTGGAATACTAAGCTAAATTATCTCTTTTAACTATAAAGAAGTAATTACTTAAAGATTATAGTTATTAATATTTAATATAGCTAATAAATCCTTAAATACTATATACTTTATAAGAAGTTAAATATTCTAGTAGTATAATTAGTATAGTATAAACCTCCTCTTAGATATGATTACTACTAGAAATATATTATAGAGACTATTTAAAGATTTCTAAAAAATAATAAATATCTTTAGTATTAGCAGCTAGAATATCCTGAGAGAAAGCTTCTTAACTACTTTATTTTAGCTATATATAATATTTATATTACTAATAGTTACTTAAAATATAATAGATATTAATCTATTTGGGGGGCGTGTGAGACTTATAGTATTAGTAAGGTAAAATAGATTATTTACTATATAGAGTGTGAGAATATTTTATATACTACCTCTAGAGAGTATATTATCAGGCTACAGTAGAGAGAGGGGGCACCGGGAGCCTATCGGGTCCCCCGTAAGAGGATACTGGCGCTCGGAATAATAGTTATTCCGGGCGGCGAAGCTTAAATACTAATATAAAATAGTAGCTAAGTGAGAGGAAAGATAAGTTTAAATAGTTATATAATATAACGTCTACCTATTTAGAGATCCTATTACTTAATATAAACTTAACCTAATATATTCAAACTTCTACCTACTCTTAGGTATACTAACTAGTAGGATTATAATAACGCTATATATATAAATTACCTAAGTATAGTATACTATTAATAATTTAGGAGAATTAGATATAAATAAAGAACTAATCCCTATAGTAACTAATAGTAATATTAATAACCTTAGGGAGTAGTAACCCCCCTAGAATAATAATAACCTTTCTAAAATAGAACTTAATTAATTAATTAAGGAAGAAATAATAAAATTAGGAAAGAAATAGAAATTAGAGAAGGTAATAACTTTAAGAAGAGGAGAAGATATAGAGGAGGAAACTACTAGAAACCCTACTATTCCTACTCTAGAGCCTAAAAAGTAGAGAGGAGACTTTTTAATAAAATAACTTACTTCTATTTATTATAAAAGAGGCAGCTAATCTAACTTTAATAACTTCTTATTTAAACTTAAAAAATAATTTACTATAGTAGAAGATAATTTTATAGTAGATAAAAATAAAGTTTAGTATATAAACTTATATCTTAAAAATATTACCTCCTACTGCTAAATTAAGTAGATCTCTATTATATATAGTAATAATATTAAGTAAGTTACTTAATTAGCTATAAAAGAGTAGCTTAAATTAAGTATAAATAATACTAACACTAAAACTATTATTATATCTACTTAATTAGATACTATATAGTAAAAAGTTAGCTAAACCTACTAGTAGTTTATTAATATTTATAAAGCTATTAAAGTTAAATATCCAGATATTCAGCTAGAAAAACTCTATATTATTAATATTATTAACTATTTACTACTAAAATTAAAAAGAGTAATTATAACTAGGAGCCTCCTAGTAACTTACTAGAAACTAAATTATACTACTAAATAGGTAGAAACTATTAAAAAATCTATAAGTAAATTAATCTTAGTAAATTCTACCTATAGGATACTAAAGTAGAGAAACTATAAACTACTAGTAATATTAATAATAATTCCTACTAGAGAGATAAATAGTAAAAACTAGTCTAGAAAACAGTCTACTATTATAGTTATATTACTTAAAATTAAATAAGAGAGTATCCTACAGGCTAGAATTATAACCTCCAGGAAGCCTCTAAAATATTATAACTATAGTAAAATAGGCTATATATCTTACTAATATAAACAAAATATATATTATATATATAAGAAACCTAAGTATATATAGAAATCTTATCACTTAGTAGTAACTAGAGTTAACAGTATTTAAATCCTATAGGATCTAGAGCTTTATTAATATTTTAAAACTGAAATATTAATCTATATAGAGAAGAATTAGAGGCAGAAAAAAATACTTATTAACTTAGAAGCTAACGAGAATATCCTAAATTAGAATATATTATATAATATTAAACTTATAGAGGTTAGCAGAAAGCTAGAAATATTAAGTCTCTAGGGGAAAGTAATATCTAAATATAGAATATATACTATAGTAATAAAGATTATAAATAACTTCAGTATAATAAAAATAAAGTCTCACACATTCTAAATAAGTAAAACTAGTAAATATAATATTATCCTAAAGATCCCCTAAGATAGAAAAGTAAAACTAAACCTAAAGTAGAAGACTCTAAGCTAAACTTATTCCTTAGCTATCAGCAACATTAAACTAGTATATAAAGCTAAAATAATTAATAAAACTAAAAGGTGATCTAAATATATACTAGTAATCTCAACCTTATTAGTATCAATAGAGGAGAAGTAATAAACTATATAACAGTAACCTAGAGAAGATATAAATAAGGAGAAAAATAGAGATACTTAGTTACTACTAGAATACTAAAAGTAAGCCTATATTTTTAATATAAAGAAAGTAAATATACTAACAGAAGAGGATACTTACATATATATAATAAAGCTAAAGGAGGATAAGAAGCCTCTATAAAACTTTATCTACCTTCTTATAGAGAAGAAACTAGAGGAATTATAATAATACTTAATATTAATACTAGAAAAAAGATAAATTAGAATATCTTAAAACCTAATAGGGATACTAATTCTATTTATCCTAAAGAAAGAAAGTAAGCTAAAACTATATATAAACTATAGAAAACTTAATAATATTATTATTAAGAATTAAATATTTCTGCCTCTTATTAGTAAGATCTTAGACTAGCTAGAGGAAACCTTGTAATTCACTAAGTTAGATCTAAAAGATATATACTACTAAATATATATATAGAAGGAAGATAAATAGAAAATAGTATTCAGAATATAGTATAAGTATTTTAAATATTAAGTTATATTATTTAAGTTTATTAACATCCTAGTAACCTTCTAGATATATATTAATAATATCCTAATAAACCTTATAGATATTACCTATATTATTTACCTAGATAATATTCTAATTTTTATAAAAATAAAGAAGGAGTATATAGAAGTAGTAAAGAAGATACTTAACTAATTATCTATTATAGAACTTTATATTAATCTAGAGAAATATAAGTTTTATATATAGACTATTAAATGTCTAGGTTTTATAGTTTCCCCTAATAATATTACTATAGAGGAGGAGAAAATAGTAATTATTAAGAAATAACTAGTACTTATTAGTATTAGAGAGATCTAAATTTTCTTAGAATTTATAAAATTCTATAAGAAATTTATTTAGAATTACTTTATAATAAATACTAAACTTACTAATTAACTAACTAAGTAGGTAAAAAAGGAAAATATAATAACCTCTAGAATAATAAAAGTTTTTAAGAATCTAAAAGAAAAATTTACTAAAATCTCTATTTTATATTATTTTAACCTAGTCTTACTAATTCAGATAGAGATAGACACTTTAGATTTTATTATAGAGATAATAATAATCTAGCTAGAGGGAAGTAGGTAGTAACTATTAGTATATTTCTTATAGAAATTAAGAGAAATAGAGTTAAGATATAAAATACTTAAGGTAAAATTACTAACTATCTATAAAATAGTATTTATATAGAGATATTACTTTTTATATTCTTAATATAAAATTACTTTTATTACTAACTACTTAAGTTATTAATATCTAGCTATAAAACCCCAGTTTAATAATAGATAAGTAAAATTCCTATAAAATATATTATTATTTAATTATATTATTAACTACTAGTTAGGAAAATAAAATCTAGCTAATAGTCTCTCTAAATAATCTAACTACTAACTAATAAAAGGAGAGACTTAAGATACTAAAATAACCTTCCTTAAAGACTTCCTAAGTTAGTTTCTAGACTAGATAGTAGTAATATCTCTCTAGAATTAAGAACCTCAAATAAATCCTAAGGATCTTATTCTAAAAAAACTAAAAAAAATATTAAAAGAGGAAATTAGAGAGATATATAAAGAAGCTAGTATAAGGAGAGGAGAGAAGTTATAACTAAGAAGTAGTAAATAATTTCTTAATAATAAGAGAAGAGTGAGATTTTAAGTTAAGCTAATTATTCTAGATAGTTACTAGCTTCAGGTTAATCTACTAATAACTTTTTATAATAAACCCCTAAGAAGATACCTAGAAGTTACTTAAATACTTAAGAGATTAAGCTAAATATACTAATAGAAGTTAATAAGAAAAAATATTATAGATAATATATCTTAATATATAGTATACTAAAGATTGAAACTTAAATATCACCTTCTATATAATATACTAATATTTCTATTAATATCTAATAGCCTGTAATAATATATTAATATAGATTTTATTACTAAATGATTTAAATTCATAGAATTCTTAGGGAAAAACTATAATAATATTCTAATAATTATTAATTAATTTACTAAATATACTCTCTACTTACTTACTAGAAAATCCTTAATAGTAGATAAACTAGTAACCATACTAGTAAATAATATTCTCCTAAAATATAGAATCCTTCAGACTATTATATTAGATTGAGAATTACTATTTATAAGTAGATTTTAGATACTTATTACTTACTTACTAGCTATTAAATAGAAACTAAATATAGTATACTACTTCTAAATAGATAGTTAAATAGAATATTAAAATTAGAATATAGAATACTTCCTGAAAATAGTAATTAATTTTAACTAGAATAACTAGGTAAAATAGTTACTTATAACTAAATTTATCTATAATATCTCTATTTATAATACTACTAGAATAATATTAGTAAATATTTTAATAGGCTATTTACTAATAGGATCTTATAATAGTATTCCAGAGGGAATTAAACTTAAAACTATCCTAATAACAGAAAAAAAAGTAAGATACTTTTAGTTATATTATAGGTAGCTTAAAATTCTACTAGAGGAGGTAAATAAAAGATATATAAAATAATATAATAAGAGGAGGAAGTAGTTAGACTTTAAGGTTAGTAATTATATATTACTATCTACTAAAAATATTAAGTAAAAATAACTAGCTAAGAAGCTATCTAATAAATACTTAAAACTATTTAGAGTAATATAGGTAATTAATAGAGGATAAATATTTAAACTTAACTTAAAAAAAAATATTAGATTTATAATATCTTTTTTCTATCCTAATTAGAGAAATATAGAGGAAAACTACTAAAGTTTTAAGAGGTTCCTATTAAAGATCTGGAAGATAATATATATAAAGTTAACTATGTTATAAATTATAAAAAACCTTAAAAGAATTAATAATATTTAATTTGATAGAAAAAATATTAAATAGAAGAAAAATTATAGAAACTTTAATATTATATCTTAAAAAAATTAAAATCTAAATATAAGGTAGATATTTAGAGTATTACTAGTAGATTATAGGAGAAGTAGCAGAATTAAGTTATCAGTAAGATAAAGCTAAACAATTTATATTAAACCTAAAAACTAGAGAAAAATAAAATAAACCTAAAGGTAGTAACTAAACTATAAAAGGAATATAAATATAGAGTATTAGGAGGGAAGTAGAGGGAAACTAGATTAAGTAGCTTTATTATTATTATTATTTCTACTAATATTATTATTATTATTATTATCCTTCTTATTAGAATTCTCAGGGGAGGGTAAATAGGAATTAAGGTTACTAGTATACTATAATAAGAATATTAAAAGAGAGAAAGTTACTAGAGAGATACTAAAGGAGGAAAAAAGTATTAATAATATAAGAATAAATTAAGGATTACTCTAGAAAAGTAGTCTAGAGGCCTATAAGAGTAATAATTTAGACTTTAATAATATAGATTTATATCTCCTACGCTAGGCAAAAAGTAGTAATAGCCTAGAAACCTCACTCTAAGAGGTAGTTTTACTATAAAGTAGTAGAGATTATAACTTTAGTAATTATAACTTAATAATTACAGGTTAGTTACTTAGTTTCTTTATCTTCAGTTTTATATTTAGTATTAGACTTATTAGTATAGAAGATTTTAATCGAAAAAACCTTCTTAGTTACAGTCTGTATTTTAATAAGTTCCTCCTCTAGAATTAATTAGTAGGAAGATACTAAAAGTTAGAAATATAAAAAATTACTTCAGTTTTATAAGTAGTAGTAAGAAAGTTAGGCTCTAATAAAGACTTATTAAAAAAATAGTAGAAAATTAGGATAGAGGAAGTAGTAATATAAGTAACCTGGGAAATATCAGAAAGAAATTCTCAGCTATAGAAGTAGTTTATAAGAGGGGAGATAGAAATATACTAAAATATACTCTTTATTATATATAGTAATATAATAAGAATATTTATTATTAATATCTAAGATAATTAAAATAATAAAAATAAGGAAACTATAGAAACTTATTAATAATCTTATAATAGAAATAGAATATTAAGATAGAATCCTAAGGATTCTAGCTAGCTAAGAGATAGAAGTAGTAGTAGTAGGAAATAGGATATATAAAATTAGAGTTATTATTATTATTAAAGCTATTAGTAGGTAGCTACTTATAAGTAGTATAAGAAAACTTAGTTACTTCCTTCTTTAAAATAGGAGGAGGAAGTAGAGATAGAATATTAATAGTAGTAGAAGTAGATATTATATTATTATTATTATAATTAATATTCTAAAAATAAAATTATTAATAAAAGAAAATAGTAATTATATTTATAAAGTTAAGAAATTAAATCACAAAAATAATTTTCACTTAATTATAAGTAATTAAGAGTTTTACTAAAATAGAGAATAATATAATTTAATAATAAAAATATTACTTAGAAGTTACTAAAAGAGGATAATAAAAACAATATAGAAGATAATATAGTTCTCTAAAACTAAGAGAACTATAAAGTAAATAATATCTAAATTTAAATACTAAAAATAATATTCTATAAAATAGAAATAAATAAGTAACCTACTAATAGTTACTAAAAGATACTTCAGAAAATATCTCTAAAAAGAAGAGAAATTATAAATATAATAAATATAAAATCCTTAAAATTAGAAGTAAGAAAGACATTTTTCTAATATTTTTATAGCTAAAAAAGATAGATTATCCTAGGGAGGATATTAAATTAACTGAAATATAGCTATAATTAGAATATATCTCAAGAAACTAATATTAGCTGGAACCTAATATTAAGAGGTAAAAATATAGAATTTAGAATAGATTTCTAAATTTTAACTAATAAGGAATACTAAAGGGGAAGTAGAATATTACTTCCTTATGCTAAATTTTAGTAGTTAGATTCTGAGGATAGAATCTCTCAGAGGGGGAATTATATTAGGTTATAGAAGAAAGGGGAGATATTAGGAGCCTATTAGATCCCCTATAAGAGGATACTAACGTCTAGAATAATAGTTATTCTTAGTAGTGAAACTTAAATATTAGTATAGAGTAGTAGCTAAGTAAGGAGAAAGATAAATTTGAATAGTTATATAACGTAACGTCTACCTATTTAGAGATCCTATCACTTAGTATGAACCTAGCCTAATATATATTATATTTACTTTTCATTTTTATTACTAAAGTTATAGTAATTATATTTCCTCTTTAATATTTATAGATAGAGTTCCTAATTATTTATAGAATTTCTATTTTATAGACTATATTAAAGTTATTATTACTATAACATTTAATAATTTTATCTTACTTCTTAAATATTAGTATAATATTAATATTAAGGTTTTTAAGTGTGATAATAAGGTTTCTAGATATAAGAGGCTGAAGGGTATCCTAATTACTTAAGGTATTTACCTCAAGTTATCTATACTATATATATAAAGTTAAAATAGAAGTATAGAGTATATTTATAAAGAGTTAGACCTAGGTTTATTCAACTGGAAGGTAGTATAAAATACTATTTATTTAGAATTAAGAAGTAAAAGAGAAACTTTCACAAGTGTGTAGAAAAGTCTATATATATAATATTATATAGAGCTTACTGGAGCTCTATCTAAATAAGAAGGTTAACTTAAGATACTTAAGTATAGTTCTAGCTGGATATCTAAATATAGTCTATAATATTACCTCCCTCCTCTCTAGCTGCTACTTAGTTAGAAACTATAAGTTAAGTTTCTATTATTATCTATAATTAGGCTATATATTACTTTCTATTATTTTAATATTATTATATCTATAATAATATTAATAAGCTTCTTTATGGAGTTTATATATTTTTCCTATTTAATTAGAATTTCTTATTAATATTCTTTCTCTATTTAATATATCTTTATAGTAAAAATACTTTTAACTAACTATTTAACCTCTCTATTATTATCTATTAGTAGTAGTAGCTAGTTATTAACTATAACTTACTTAAATAGTAAGTTAATAGTAGTTTTCTGGAGTAAATTTATATAGAACTATAAGTAAATAAATTTTAGAGTATTTAATTTTATAATATATAGTGAGAGGATTTTTACTACTATATATTTATAATATAGTTAGGCTAGCTTTTAGTTTAATTTTAGTAACTTATAGTTAGATATATTTAACTATATTTTATTACTAATTTAATACTAATCTGTAGGGAACTAAATCTTATTTATTTAAGCTTCTAACTTCTACTAGATAGTAGCTATCTCTATATAAATATATATTATTACTAATTATATTCTCTTAACTAGCTAGTAAGTAATAGTCCTACTACTACTAGATAGTTCTATATACTCTTTAGTAACTAGAATAGGGTTAATATAATATTTATAATTTAAAAAGAAAAATATAGTCTCTATTATATTATACTGCTAGTTATAGAAAGTTAACTATATAATAAGTGGTAAATTACTTTAGTTATTCTAAGATTAATAGGTAAATATTTTTGAAACTATTTAGATTTTCGAATTATACTATTTTATAATTCTATTAGTCTGTAAGTAGTAACTAATACTTAATAAATATATAATATTCATTAATCTATAGAATTCTTTCTAGAAGTAACTTACTTAGTTAGATATTCTATTATTTATAATAGAGTATAGTATTTTATAAAACCTATAGTAGTAACTAAGGAATTATTAGGTATATACTTCTACCTCTATTATATTTATCTCCTTTAGTATAGAGATTTTACTTAGTTAATTAATAATAATTTAGAGGTAATAGCTACTTTATTTTTTCATAGGGAGTAAGTTAGTAATAAAGTCTATTAATAGATTAGAGTGTAACTAGTTAGGTATTAGTAGAGATTTTAGGAATTCTTTTTTAGTTTACTTCTAGATATAAATATCTCTATATATATTATAATTATATATTAATTACTAAATACTCTATAATTATTCAGACTAATAGAACTATCAGTTTATAGTCTCTAGTATATTATTATATTCTTAATAACTTACAGAAGAGAAGTTATATAATTTCTATACTAACTTAATACTAAGTTTATTAAGAAGGTTCTTATTCTCTTTACTACTTAGTATTTAAAATTTCTCTCTAAAGGTAAGTTATCTTAGTATATTAATAGTATACTTAGTAATTTAGATCTTAATATACAAGTTAGGAAGAAAGTTATATTCTCTCTACTAGATTATAATTAAGATTTATTAATATAAGAAGTCTCTCTTAGTAATATATTTCTATATTTCTTATAAGTTTAATTTTCCTTTGAAAATCTAGATACTAATAATATTTATATACTTTACCTAAAGCTCTATAGAGATAGTAGTATCTAGAATAATCTATATTACTTATCCCTATTATTTCTTATTATTCTATCTTTTAGAAGTATCTTATTCCCTCTAGGAGAGAGTATTAGAAACTACTATTTAGATATCTAATTAGTATTTAAGGTAAAAGTTATATTAAGATAATTTCTCTACTTACTAACTTTACTTCTTTATAAATATTATTTCTCTATAAAATACTTAAGATCCTTATAGTTAGTAAGAACCTTAAACTTTCTAGTACTCTATAGTTGTATCCTCTATACTTATAAATAATCTAGTATTATAAGAAGCTTCTTATTATAGATTAGGTAATTAAATTTTATAGATGTTAGATATTAGGAGTAGAAAGCTATTAGATACTTTACTTTAACCTTATTATCTTAAATTGATATATCTCTCAGAATATATTCTAAATAGTCTGTTTCTATTATTATTAAAATATTAAGATTAAACTTCTGTAAGACTAACTTTATAGTGAAAAATTATTTCAATATAAAGAAAGTTTCTTACTATTTCAGTTTTTAGTTAAAAGGAATAAACTTCTAAGTTAGGTAATTTAAAAGTTCTATAATAATATTATACTAAATTATAAAAACTTCATAGTAATTTATAAACCTAAAGAAACTATAGATATATTTTAGTAAACTAGAAGGAATCTAGTTAATAATAGTTTCTAACTTCTTAGAGTTATAAGAGAGATTATTTCTAGCTAATATAATAAACTTAATATACCTAACTATAATAATAAAGAATTTATATTTCTTAGGATCTAACTTAAAATTTATATTAATAAGGTAGCTAAATATTTAGTAAACTTTCCCTTTATACTCTTTTTATACGTTACTAGTATAAATAAAGATATTATTAAGATATACTATAATAAAACTATCTAGAAACTATTATAAATAACTATTAATATATTATTAAAATATAATAGAGATATTAGTAAATCTAAAAGAACATAGTATTTATTTAAAGAGACTATAATATATCTAAAAAACTATTTTCTTCTAATCTATCTTATTAATTCTAATTTTATAGAATATAGTAATAATATTAAGTTTAATATACTAATAAGTAATAATAATCCTCTAGATGATCTCTAATATAAAGAGGAGGAAGTAATAGTCCTTCTTTATAATTATATTAAGAGTTTTATAATCTATATAGAAATATATTTCTCTACTTAACCTTTCTATAAAGAGAACTAGAATATTAATAGAGAAGTTACTTATGTTGATAAATTCCTTATTAAGAAAATTCTCTAGAGTCTTCTTAATATTAGAAGCTTCTCCTATAATATATTATAGAGAGGTCTCTATAGAAAATCTAGTTTCTATTTCTTATTATTAGAAATTAATAGAATATAATAATCTATCTCTAGTTAGCTGGAAAGTAGTTAGTATACTAAATTGAGATAGAACGAATCTAGGAATTCCTTTAAAATATTTATAAGAATATAATCTCTTAGGTTTATCTCTACTTTCAGAATCAATATTTTCTTAATATCTACTAAACTAATAAATATAACTTAGTAGAGATTTAGTATCTTACTAATATACTATATAGTATATTAATAGATAAATATAAATAAATTAGTATTAAGTAATTAAGCTAACTGAATCTCCTTAAATTATACTAATTTATCCTAATATTCTAAGTATATTATTATACTATCTTTCCTATATATTATCTATTAAGTTTCAGTATTATAAATAATATAATTATACTCTATCTATAATTACTTAAAATATAAAAGTAACTATAAACTGTCTATAATATAAATATAAATCTTCTATATATAGCTACTAACTTCTAAAGTCAGGATAGCTACTTTCTAAATATTACTAAATAATAATTTAGTAGTATATTCTCTTATCTATCTCTTTAACTTATTAACTAGTAGGAGGTAAACTTTCTTTATAAGAAAAATATAAATAATAATATAAATATTATTCTTTATATTAATAAGTATATTAATAAAGTAACTTCTATTAATTCTAGTCTGAATAGTAGCTAACTATTAGTTACTTAGGTTTTTTTTCCTATTAGTTCCCCTATCTTATTATTTCTACTTCAGTTAGCTCTAGAGTCTAACTTTACTCTAAAGTTACTTTTTTCCTAAATCCTCACTATTATTAAATAGAATAATATTATCCCCCTAATTATTCTCAGTATAATCTAGAGTAATTAGAGTTTTTATAATCTTTATATTAGTTTTCTTATACTTTTAAGTTTTATAGTTTCTATAGATATAATTTTTCTTATTATATCTAAAATATTAATAAGTATCTTAGTAGTCTTTAGAATATTCCTTAGAAGTAGAGGAGAAGTTACTAAAGTTTTAATATTATTATTACTTCTTAATTACTCTAGTTATTATAATATTACTCTCTATATTTTAGGTAGTAAGTTTCTAGTAAGGTAGCTAATAGTATATTAATATTCCCTTTATATATTTAAACTTCTAAATTATATCTTAAACTTTAGATAACTAAAATTTATACTCTATAGGAAGGTTGACTATAATAAGTAGCTTCTTAAAGTAAGGAAATAGAGTAACCTCTAGTAGGAAAATCTAGATTATATCTAACCATATATATCCTCTAGTATTAGCTAGAATCTTTTTAAATTAGAATAGAAAAGTAGTTAAGTGTTTATTTTCCTTCTATCTGAGACTTTATAGCTAGATAATAATATAAAACTAGTTATTAAAATCTAGGTAAATTCTATCTAAATAACTTATAAAATTATTTAGATTATAGAAGTTTTCTAACTTTCCTATTATATAGAAGACTTTAACTACCTACTGAGAACTAAAATCTAAATAGAAGTAAATTAGAAACTAATATTTCTAATTACTATTAAAAATATAATAGTTAATCTTAAGTTTAGTTTTTATCTATTAAGTTAATATTTAGTATTCTTTCTACTTACCTAAAAACTTTAAGAATAGAAAAAGAAGTTTCCTTTAGTAGTTAGCTACTAATAGAAATATAATAATATTATTAACTCTAAAAGTTATTATCCTAATAAATATTATTTTCGAGGTTATTAGAGTATTCTAATATAGATTAGAAATATCTATTATAGTAACTATCTAGAAGTTACTATTTATTATAATATTTTATCTTACTAATTTATATAAAAGCTTATTAATCCTCTAGTAGAGAGAACTTAAAATATATTATAATTACTATTAAAATAGTTTACTTATAGATTTACTATTTATAGGAGTATTCTAAGGAGTTTTCATATTCTCTATTATTCTTAATATTAGTTAGTTAGTTACTTATTATATAATATTATATTCTAGAAGCTATATTTAACTAAACTATATACTTAACTAATAGGAAACTATACTCTACCTAATATTATCTATATAGTAAATAAAACTAAGTTCTAAATATATAAAAAGCTAAACTTAAGTTTATTTAACTAGAAAGTAGCGTAAAATACTATTTATGTAGAACTAAAAAGTAAAAGAGAAACCTTTATAAGTATATAGAAAAGTCTGTATATATAATATTATATAGGGTCTACCGGGGCCCCACTCGAGCGAGGGGGTTAGCTTCAGATACTTAGGTATAATTCTAGCTAGATATCCAGGTATAGCCTGTAATAATTATTATAGATACTGATTTTATAGATAATAGTAAGAACTAAAAAAACTTTTAGATATATACTATATATATTTTTAGTAGTCTTACAGTATAGTAAGTTAATAAATAAGATATTATTACTATTTTAATAACTAAAATAAAGTTTTTATTATTATTATAAATAATATAAGAGACTATTTTTACTAACTACCTTATTACTATATTATAAGTAAACCCTATAATAAATATTTTTAGTGGAGGTAAAATATATAAGTTTTATCTAGCAGTTTAGATTTAGTATAATAACTAGTAAAAAAAATATTTTATAACTACTAAAATAATATAATTATATATAAAGCTATAATATATAAATATTTATAACTATTAGCTATAATAAGAAACTTAGTAAGAGTATTTTAAAGTTAAGTATATATCCTCAGGAGACCTTATAGCTAATAATCTCATAAAATCTCTCTAAAGTTACTAATTTAGTATATCTATTACTTAAATTCATATAATAAACTAGTTAAACTATCTGAAAATATAGTATGAGAAAAGGAACTTTAAAAGAAGCTACCTATACTAATATTTAAAGATTTTAATGAAGCTTGTAACTACTAATTAGAACTTATAGATTCTAATTTAAGTAATAATATAATTAAAAAAAAACTTAGAGATACCTAAAGTATATAAAATATCCAGAGGTACTCTCAGTCTAGATAATAAGAATATCTAAATAGCCTATAAATAACATTACTTTTTCTGCTATAGAAGTGGAGATTTAATAAAAGTAATAACACTGTAAAAGAAGTTTCTTATGAGATATAAATAAAATATTTAAACTAATATTATTTAAAAAGACTAGCCTATAAATATAGCTTTTAAGGCTGGAGGGATATATCAGAAATAATATATTTAAGTATCAGAGTTTACACTATTTAAGCCTCGGGTATTTATAGTATCCCCATAAGCCTTACCCCACTTAAACCAGTCAAAATGGAGCCTCACGCGGTGCACGTGGCCACGTTTAGTTACACACAATACACACCAGATTTTGCCCCCTAATTACGTGCACCACTAGACGCTGAAACGGGCATACCCTTAGACCAGCCGACTCACCCGCGGACCTGTTGCCTCGTGCCAAATATATACAGCCTTAAACCCCCTTCCATCACCCTTTGTTTCCCAGCTTTCCCCCCCACGTACACATTCATCGAGCCTCTGCAACCTACTTTTCACCGGAAAGTCCGTTACAATAATAGCACAACCACAGGTGCGACTTAATCCGTGCCGCTACGCAGTACGTTCTATCGAGGATATTATCTTTGCGACCTCATGGCTGCCGTAATTGAATCCCAAGTCCAGTACGAAAGCGATCTTCGAAGCGCACACAAAGACCACAAGAGGAACAAAGATTTGCGGGCGAAGTGGGTGAATGGAGCTCGCCCGTCGGCCGGCTGCCATATCAACTGGGTCACGCTAGAGGCAGTCGGCGGCACAGAACATCAGCGCGACAAATGTCGCCCCAGGGGCAGGAACAGTGAAAGGTGCGCGTCTCTCTTTCCGACCTGGCGGTTAACTAGTCTCCACAGTTAATTAAACATAGTATGATTCTAGATTCCACTATAAAAAGATTCCTCGGCGTAATGTCACTAAGCTACGACTCAACGGAGTCGGTTAACGTACTGGCACCCGCCCCCCGTATATATATAAAAAAGCTATATCTCTAAGCTATAGCTACCCCCAGTCCCACTAAATATCTATTCATATAAGCGTCACGTGTAGTCACGTGTCTATTTACGTAAGTTCCAAAACCTAACTTCTTTAAGATAGAATATCTGTAGGATAATATATAAAATATAGTATATTATTACTACACTATAATATTAATTTACAGACTATTAGTTTCTAGGCTAGAATTAGCTAAAAAAATATACTTATATTACTAGCTTTTCGATAACTTCAGTATTTATAGTATTATAGCTGTTTTTCCAGTTACAGCTGTAATAATCTACTATATGTAGCCTGTGTGGATATGTACTGGGGGTGCCTACTCTACCTAGGGTGGCTATAGCGCCCCACGCCAGTATGTTAACCAGCTCCGACTCAACTGGAAGCTGTTATGTATAATTAGGAGGTAAAATCTGGTGTGTCTTGTGTGTGTAACTAAATGTGGCTACACGCACCACGCGAGGCTCTATTTTGACTGGGTTAAGTGGGGCGAGGCCTGTGGAGATACCATGAGTGCCTGAGGCTCAAACGGTGTAAACTCTACTACTTAAATATATTATTTCTAATATACCCCTCCAGCCTTAAAGGCTACACCTATAAGCTAGCCCTTTTAAATAACGCTAGTTTAAACACTCTATTTATATCTTATAAGATACTTTTTTTATAGCTCTATTACCCTTATTAAACCTCTATCCCTATAGTAGGAAGAGTAATACTATTTATAGACTATTTAAATATTCTTTATTATTTAGACTAAAAGTATCTCCTAGTATCTTAAGTATTTTAGATATTCTTAAGTTTTTTTTTAATTATATTATAATTAGAGTTAAAATCTATAAATTCTAACTAGTAGTTAAAAACTTTATTAAGGTTTTTAAATATTAATATAAATAATTTCTCTTAAAGTTCCTCTTCTTACTATATTTTCAGATAGTTTAACTAGTCTATTATATTAATCTAAATAATAAAAATATTAAACTAGTAGCTTTAGAGAGACTTTGTGAAGCTATTAGCTATAAAGTCTCCCGAGGGTATATACTTAACTTTAAAGTATCCTCACTAAACCTCTTACTCTAGTTAGTAATTATAAATATTAATATACTATAACTTTATATATAGTTATACTATTTTAGTAGTTCTAAAGTATATTATTTACTAGTTATTATACTGGATTTAGACTACTGAATAAAGTTTATATACTTTACTTTTACTGAAAATATTTATCGTAAAGTTTACTTAAAGTATAGTAATAAGGTAGCTAGCGAAAATAGCTTCTTATATTACTTATAATAATACTAAAAGTTTTATTTAAGTTATTAAGATAGTTATAATATCTTATTTATTAGCTTTCTATACTATAAAGCTACTAAAAAGATATATAATATAAATCTGAAAACTTTTTTGATTCTTACTATTATCTATAAAGCTAGTATCTATAGTAATAATAAGATTATCCTATAGATTACTAAACTTACAGCTGAACTTAAAGTATAGGTTCTTAGTTTTACTGAAGTATTATATTATTTACTCAGTCTCAACTTAGTAGTTATCTCTAGTATATAAAGTATTCTTATACTCTATATAGCGAATAATCTATTTTACCTTACTAATACTATAGATTTTATATACTTCCTAAGTAAGCTAATATTTATTATATTTTAAGTAACCATTAGTAATATAAATACTATATATAGTTAAGATAAGATAGTTAAGAAACTTTTCCCTAAAGTATCCTAACTATTAATATCAAAGTTATTTATTATTTTTCAGGAGTTTTTAAATAATCTCTATAATATATCTCTAGTAGTAATAATATTTAGAAGAGAACTTATATTATACTAATTATACTACTAGAGTATTTAACCTCTTATAAAATATATAGTATTTAAGGATTTATTAACTATATTAAATATTAATAGCTATAATCTCTAAGTAGTTACTTCTCTATAGTTAAGAAGGATAATTCAGCTTAATATTCTATTAGTAACTTTATTTTTATAATTACTAAAAAGAGATAAAGTTTATAATTAGAGAAATATAGAGAGTAATATTATAGAGATATAGTTTAACCTCCTTATTTTCTGAAGTTATAATATAAATTTTAGTATCTCTATAGTTTTTAATAAATATTAACTTAATATTATACCAAATATAATCTCTAGAGGAAACTTCTTAGAGAATTATAAAATACTTAATATCTTAAAAAATATAAACTAAGATATCTAAATTAAAAATAAATATATTTTAGAGAGGATATTACTAAGATTCTTCTATATAGTAAACTTACTATATAATATTATAGCTATTTTAGCTAGAAGGTTAACTATATAGTTACTATTATCTAAAATTTTATATTCTCTTTAAAAAATCTGGATTTAAAGTTATTTATTATTTAATTTTCTTTTTAATTATAGTATTAAGTATCTAACTCTTATATATAAATAATAGATATATATAATAATAATATAAGAGTAAATAGTATTTACTATATTTAAGAGGATATAGAGATTTATCTAAACTATTATAATATTTCTTACTATTTTAAGAGTTTAAGTTACTATTTATAGCTTCTAAAATAATATTAAATACTTTATAGCTAATTTTATTTTAATAGAAAATTTTAGAAAATTACTATATAGCCTCTATAATAATTAAGATAATTTTATTTAGTAATATTATATTTAATTAACTATAGACTATTAGTATATAATTTTAGATATATAATTTAATTAGTAAGTAAGTTAGTAAGAATATAAACTTATTAATCTAAAATACCTCTATAATAGAGAGAATATAGCTAACTATTTAAATTTTATATATAATATCTTACTATTTCTAAAATTATATTTTAGTTAATATCTATTTAGTAAGATATTTAATTTTAGGAAACTAAAATATATTATAATATATAGTAACTACTTACTAGAGATAAAGATTATCTATAATATTAAAGTGATTATAAAAGTTTATTAACTATATAGTAAGATTCCCCTCTATATTATAATATTAATAGTTAAATATATTACTAATATACTTACAGATTTAAGATAATATATAAACTTAGTTTAACTATTTATATTTCTATTTTAAAATCTTTATATTATAGAGATTATAGATAGTTATATAAGTTTTTAAATTCTTTTCTATAAGATCTATAATATTCTAAATATAAACTTATTTAGAAGTTTTAAGTGGAAGTTAGAACTCTTTAGGGTAAGTTTACTTTATAGAGGTAAACTTATTAAGAATACTAAAGAAAATTAAGATCTCTAGAATATTAATTTTAAATATTACTATAAATATTTTATCTTTTTTTATTTTAGGAAAGTTATATATAAGAAGCTTTTAAGAAGCTACTAAATAGAAGCTTTTTTAAGTATCTATTTTAGGATTAAGATAATTCTATAAATTATAAACTTTAGCTTTCACTTTAAAGAAGTTATACTAAATAACCTCCTAGTTAGCTTCCTTAAGTATTAAAATAGAGATATTTTCAGTAGATATCTTAGTATTTAAGATATATAAAATTATTATAATATATACTTTTAGCCTGGTAGCTTTTCAGTATTATAAGACTCTTAATTATTATATATAATTAGGAGGTAAAATCTGGTGTATCTTATATATATAACTAAACGTAGCTACACGCACCGCGCGAGGCTCTATTTTGACTGGGTTAAGTGGGGCGAAGCCCGTGGAGACGCCATAAGTGCCTGAGGCTCGAACGGTGCAAACTCTGCCGCTCGAACGTGTTATTTCTGACAGGAGCTTCCTCGGGCAAAGCTGAATACTACCATGCTTGTCGACGACCAATGTGCGGAATCTATTAGCCAGTCGCTCATGGATTTGGCACTCCCACAAGGTACCGTGAAAAGTCTCGCTTCATCAGAAGACTTCAAGCACAACTTTCATGAGGTTGCAAATCCTAATCGACCCTTTACACTTGATGTCTTTATTAAGGCAACAACGGGTCGTGATACGGAGCGCATGGTAGAGAAAGAGTACGAAATCCTCAACGAAAACGGTCAAGTGCTCAAAGGTCGCAAGGCTCGTCAAAACCTTCGTCGCGAGCATGCTGTGATAGCCGAGGATGATGGGTTTGAGCTGCTGTGACGGTCCCTTCCGCTGTTTGACATAGATAGTGGTTACTTGTTGCGAGACTTAACTGTATATTTGTGGCGTCACTAAACGAGGGTATAGTTCACCCGACCATTGGGTCCTTAGTTGACCTGACCTGACTATTGCTACTGACCTGACCTGACTATTGCTGTGGGGCACAAAATCCACTTTTTTAAATCAACTAATTTAAAAAGTGGATCTACTAGAATATGATTAGTTGAAAAATACAGGTTAGGGTAGTAGGGTTAGGGTTAGGCGTTAGGGTTAGTAGTTAGGTATTATTTAGAATATAAATATCTAATACAGGCCCACATACAGCCCACAGAGGCTCACTAATAGGCCCACTTATAAGGCTCCATATTAATAGTCAGGTCAGGTCAGTACTAATAGTCAGGTCAGGTAAACTAAGGACCTAATAGTCGGGTGAGATATATTCTCTCACTAAACACTACACTTCTTCGTTACCCGAGGGTATATATTATCTCTTAATAAGTTTTAGGATATATAAAGAAGTAGTATAATAGGTATTAGTATGTCTGATATTTGAAAAGAATTATTAATAAGTTATTTTACTAAAATAACTACTATAAAGTATAATTTAGTTTATATATAAGCTATATTTATTAATTTATCATAATGTACTTTACTTTATATTATTTTCTTAGAAATAAAGTAACTTTATTTTATTCTCCCAGAAATAAAGTAATTTCCTGTAAATATTATTAGTTTAACTTTACTATATTATATATATAACTATTTATACTATTATATATATATTAATATATTTTCTATACTTTACTAGTAATAAGTATTAGCCAGTAAACTATAATTATATAAATATATTCAGTTTAGTAGTTATATTAAAAGTTTCTAATTACTATTAAATTATATTTTTCTATCAGAAGCTAGTTATAAGAGGTAACTAAATAGTATTTATTAGTAGTATAATAGCTATAAAGCTATTAGAGCTTTATAATATACTAACTATATAGTATAACTTAGTAGTAGAAATTATTATTATTAGTAATAGCTAGCTACTGTAAAGGGCTAGCCCCGACCGGGGGGCGTAATGTTACAGCTAATAACGTCTCAGCCTTCAGTATCTATATACGCAGGCGCGCGCACACAAACAGTACTACTAATTAAGCTATACACTGTAGCCTCATTAAAAGGTACGTAATAATAAGTCGTCTACTTATTATCTAGCTGTATTTAAGTAGGGTGTTCTATAGTATATTCTATATAGGGCTAGCTTATAACACTATCTCCCCTCTCCCGCTCCCGCTACGCCATACTACCTGCCTGTTATAACCTCACAGTAGGGGAGGCTTCTAAGCACTTAAGTAATATACCTCCAGCAGCTGTCATATATACTATAAGCTAGAGAATAAATCTATATATAAATTACTATATATAATCCAGATCAAACTCTAGACTATAAGGTAGACTTATTATATATAAAAAGCTAGTCCCAACTAGGGAGCATAGCGTTATAGCTAATAACGTCTCAGCCTTCAGTACCTATATACGTAGGCGTGCGTATACAAACAGTACTACCAATTAAGCTATATACTGTAGCCTCGTCAAAAAGTACGTAACAACAAGTCATCCACTTATTGTCTGGCTGCACTTAAGTAGGGTGTTCCATAGCATGTTCCGTACGGAGCTGGCCCGTAACAGCTACTAGTTATTACTAGCTGCTAGGTAATTAGTAACTAATTATTTAGAATATCTAAATTTAGTTTATATATAGCTTATAGGTTATATACTATTAATATTAAAATATTTAATTCTATTAGTATGTTATATATCATAATATATATAATATACTTTCCCCTAGTGAAATTAATATTAATTAGTAGTTAACTTTACTATTACTATTTACTGTAAATTAGTAAGGTTTATTTAGATAGAAATAATAATAGAAAATTATTAAATTAAACTTAAAGTAAGGTTACTAATCTCTTAATCTATTTAGATACTTTTAATAATAACCTTTTACCTAACTTAAGGTAAAATAATATCTTATTAATAATTATATTAATATATCTTAATTCGAGTAGCTAGATACCTATTTATACTTATAATTAACTTATAGAAGAAATTTAAGGTTTAGTTTATATAAGTATATTTAGTACCTATATTGATTATAAAATTTGCCAGACTTCTGTAATAAAGAAATTTATAGTATTTTAAGTTTTTTTTAAATATCGTTATATTTTCCTTCTTTGTTTTTTGATTCTTCTGTTCTTTTTTTCCTTTTGTTTTCTTATTTAACTAGGAAATTGTTTTTCTCTCTAAAAGTAAATTTTACCTATATAATATTAATGAAAAGAAATAGTAAATAGTATAAATAGAAGTTTCTATTTTTCCTCTTTCTTCCTCTTCTAATTTATATACTTTTATAATTTCCTTATAATTTGGAAATAATAAGTAAAATATTTAAGTTAGTAGAATATTTTAGAAGATTTTTTAAAAACCTTAATATAATCAATAATATTTATTAGTTTCACTAGGGGAAAGTATATCGTACGTATTATTATATATAGTATACTAATAAAGTTAAAGGTGTAATATTTATAGTGTGTAGCCTATAGGCTACGCGTAGGCTAGATTAAGATACTCTAGGTAATTAGTTACTAATTACCTAGTAGCTAGTGATAACTAGTAGCTAGTTATTACTAGTGGCGGTAATTTCCGCTACTAGGCTATACTATATAGTTAGTAAGCTATAGGGCTCTAATATCCCTATAGCTATTATACTATTAATACTAGTAAACTTCCTTTTTACCTTTTTACTATAGTATATTATATTTCTATATATAAGATAATATTAATTAAATAATCTATATCTTTTAATTAAATAACCTTCTAAATTCCTTTCTTTTACTCTAAATAAGTAACCTATCCCTCTATATAAACTATTATATTATTTATATTAATAAATCCCTCTAGAGTATAGTTTGGGAACCTTTTAGTAAAGATATTAGTAAGATTATCCTTACTATTAATATACTATATCTTATAGAGTTTTTAATATTTATATAATTACCTTAAGGTTATAATATTAATTATAAGCGTCTTCTCTTTTATAATACTAAACTTTATAAGATACTTATATAATAAGTATAAATTATTATAGATAATTATAGAGATAGGAGAAAGATTAGAATAAGCTATATTCTTTCGTAAAGATATAGTAATAATATATATAAAATTTATATTATTAATTATAATATAGATCTCTAAAATAAATAAGCATCTAGTTACTTTTTTATTTTTAGTTAAAAAGTAATAAACTAAGTTACCTTAAATTATAAACTTACCTTTACTAATAGCTATCTCTTAATCTAGAATTATTATAAATTCTAATTAAGATAATAAGTTAATCTTATTAGTAAATAAGCTATCTATAGAAATATAGAAGTATACTTTAGAGAGGTTAAGAGGAATAAAAGTTAACTCTTAATCTAAATATTCTATTTACTATTTAATATACTTATTAAGAGTAGTAATATTATTATTAGAGGGTTATTATTATTATACTATATATAAATAGTTAAAAAATACCTTTAGCTAGTAAATTAAAGTAATATATACTCTATATATATATTATTTAATATAGCTTTTTTTAAGTATCTTAGGGTTTATAAGGATATTAATAATAGTAAGCTTATAGTTTTAGTTCTTTTACTTAAGAAAGAGGTTTTCACCTTAGAGAGAGAGTTTACTACTATTAAATACTAATTATATTAACTTTATAAGGAAAATCTTAGACTTTACTATAAGGAAGGATTTTACTAGTTCTTTATCCTCTTATTAAGTAAAAATAGTATTAGAAAGCCTAAGGATATTATGAGTTTATATACTAATTATACTAAATCCTTTATTATTAAGTTAAGATATAAGGAAGTAAAGATTATAGGTGAATATCTTTATATATAACTATTCTTTATAATACTTTAAATATATTACCTACTAGTAGATACTAGCTTCAGTTAAACTGTAAAGTAATTTAATAATTATTACTATAAATTCTGAAGGATATTAGTTTTTAAGGTAAGTAAGTAACTTAGCTATAATATATCTTATAAGTTTAATCTTAGCCTAACTATAAATCTGAATAATATCTTTTAGCTAGAGAAGGAAGCTTTTATTTTTTATTAATATAAAGGTAATAATTATAATTAATCTTTAGCTACTTCTCTAGATTATAAGAAACTAAGTAAGAATTATAAGCTTCCTATTATCTCTAAAACTTTAGATTATGAACTTTAATTTCTTATATACTTAGTTACTATTCTTATTCTTAATCTTATTAATAATTTAAGATTTAAAGATAATATAATTTTTATAGAGAATAGAATTATACTAAATAATCTTAACTCTATTATTATTAATAATACTTCCTACTTCCTTCTTTATTAACTTTTTAAAAAGGAAGCTAAAAGTAATAATAATTCTTTTTAGTAGAGGAATCTAGAGAGAGTTAGGTTAGCTTCTTTCTTAATTATAAGGAAGATTATAAATTAGTTTTCTCAATTACTTTCTTATTAAAAAGCTTTCTCTAGTTAAATAAAACTTTAAAACGTTTAAGGAATAACTTTATAGCTTTCTGATACTTAGTATATTTATTCTTATTTAAAGATAGTAGTATATTACTTATAATATAAAGAGGGAGGATAGTTTTATCTTCTAGTTTCTCTAAAGTATTTAGAGGTTTAAGGATAATAGGAGATAAGATTAAAGTAGGTAAAGTTTCTTAAGAGGAATCTCTAGCTTTATTAATATTACTATTACTATACTTATAGTAGAAGTATTCTTATACTTTTACTAGAATATATTATTAAGAAGAAATATTATTACTTTGATAATATACTTTTATAGTAGTTAAGTAAAACTCTTAAGGATTATAAGGAAAGTTAATAATATATATCTTACTATAGGTAGTAAGTAGGTAGAAAGAATCTTACTAATTTTTTTTTTTACTATATATATATAGAAGACTATAGTAAGAGGCTTATAACTTATAATATATTGAAACTATTATAAGTAGCTATAGTAATATTAATAATTCTTTTTATATATTTATAGTAGATAGTTTTAGTTACTTTTTAAATTATATATATCTATAAAACTATCTCTAGAGATAAAGCGAAATCCTCAGTAAGCTGAAAGTAGATTCTAAAAACAAGAAGTATAGATATAAAACTTTTCAGGCTGACAGTATTATTTATTAACTTATAAGTAGCCTGGAAGTAATACTTTTATAATACTAATAATTATTCTTAATAGTAAATTTTATATATATAATAAAGAAAAATATAATAATATTCTACCTTACTAATATTATTATAAGCTTTAATAAGTATAATCCTAACAGTTAAGCTTATTATTTTAGCTTCTAAATAGAAATATTCAGATTAGAAGTTTATTCTAGTATCAGTAGAAATAAAATCAGGTGAACCTAAGTAAATATTAGTTTAGTATACCTTAAAGGTTTCCTATATTAATCTTACTGAAAAGTTAGGTAGAAATTAAGTAATATTAAAAGCTGTAGCTATATTAATAATATAGAGGATAGGATAGTTACCTTTAAGGTAAAAGATATTAATAATAACTTTAAAATTAAAGTTAATATTATTATAAAAGGTAAATCTTAATTAAGAGGAAGTAATATTATATATCTAATATTAATAGCAGTATTTTTTAAAAGCTATAAAAACTTCTGAAGTAACTAAATATCCAGCTTTATAAAGAACTTCTTAAAAATATATAATAAATAAATATCTAAAATAATAATAGAGTCTCTAGATCTTAATCTCTATTAGGTATAAGAAAGGAAATATCTCCTCCTTATTTAATAATATCTATAGATATTTCTATTTATATATAACCAGAATAATCTTCTCATTTTAATATAATTAGTTATAGATATTATTAAAAATAATATTAAAGTAATTTATATAAGTAAGATATAATAGCAATAGAGTTTTATAAGAAACTAAATAGAATATTATTATACTAAATAGTATAAATATATTAATTATATTTATTATCTTTATAAACTTACCTCCTCTAAAATAAATAGAAATTAATTCTCCTCTGGAAGTTTTTAAGAAAATAAAGGGAAGAATATTTTATTTTATAATATTAAACTAGAAGTAGCTAGCTATAAAATAGCTAGTAGCTTCTAAATTAGGTAAAATCCCTTAGAAAACTATATCTAAATAGTATTCTTTAAAGATAAATATAGATACTAAAGTAGTAATCTCCTTAGTTATATTATCTTCTTTTATCAGAATATAAATTGCTACTTAATTCTAGAGGATTCTTATAATCTTTTAACTATTAAGAAGTTTAAGTTATTTTTTAAAGTAAGATATTATAAAGTTATTTAAAAAGTTACTTAGAGAATTAGATACCTTAGGTTAATTCTTAAGCTAATAATCTTAAAAGTAATATACTACTATATTATCTTTAATGATAATCTTATAAATATCTCTTAGGTTTATTATTTAATCTTTCTACTTCCTTATACTATATAAGAAAATGATAATAAGTAGATACTAATATATTTACTATATAGAAGTTAAACTTATATTAATTATAGAAGTTTCTTTTCTCCTTAAGAGAGTATCTTATTAACTAGTAACTAGATTTACTATAAATATAGTATCTTTTATTAAATTAGCTATTTAAGGTAGTTATAGTTAAATAATATCCTCCTCTAAATAGAGTTTAAAAATAACCTTAATTACTATATCTATATTCTTAGTAAAAGCTTTAAAGTAAGTTATATATCCAGTTAGTTTAATATTAATCTATACTACTTAATAAAGATCCCTCAGGATTATTAGTATCTTTAAGTATATATTATAATATTATAGAAGGAAAGTTTATAGTAGTATCAATAGTAGATTATAATTAGTTACAGACTTTCTAGTATATTACTATAAAGCTTAAGAAAGCTAGCTAATATTCTAATATTCCTCAGTATATACTTAAGAAGTAGTTTCAGAGGCTGAGATTAGTATACTATTTAAGAGGGAAGATTCTCTAAATATATATTAGCTTAGTAAAAAGGATCTTAAATTCGTTCTTTCTTATCTTATCTAGATTATCTATAATAATACTTCTAAATATTATATTATATTAGTCAGTAAAGTAAACTTATTAACTTTTATTATTTTTAAAGTAATTCCTAATATAGTAAGCTATATTATAGAATATGATAAAGTTAAAAAAATTACTAAGGTAGTTAACGTAGTACTTAAGAACTTAATTTTTCAGTATAATTAAAAACACTCCAGCCTATATATAGTTAAATATATCTAACCTTAAATAATAATCTCTAAAGACATAGATTTTTAATTTAAAGATATTATAAAAAACTTCTCTATATTTTATCTTAAAGTTATATATATGTATTAGATTAGTTGTATTCCTAGCTATTAGTATATTAATAGGAGGAAGTTTAATCTCTTAATAATTATTTTCAAAGCTAATATATAGAGGAAATACTATAGGAAGTAGAATAGAAAGTTTATATTATTAGTTCTAGTTATAGAGAGGTTATTATTCTTATTAATCTTAAAAGTCTTATAATTTAAGTTATTCTCATTACTGAGGAGTTATATCTATTACTAATAATAGTAGATTAACTATAAATCTCTCTATTTATTAAGATACTCCTTAGGATTAGTTTCTTAAAGTAGCTAGATAAATATTAAGCTTTATAAAGTCTTAAGAAGTTACTTTTTATTACTACTTCTAAATTAGAAGGTATATATATTAGGTAAAAGTAATATTATTAAGGAAGCCTAGTTAGTTATTAATAAGTATCTTAAAATTCTATAACTTTATAACTATTTCTTAAATTTCTTCCTTAGTCTATAAAATAAACTTATTTTACTCTAATAGATTTATAAAAACCTGGTAGATCTATTTACCTTTTATATTAATCTTAATATGATAGATAAGAAAAATATCCTATAAATACTAAGGTATTTATATATCTATAGTAGTCTATGTATCCTCTAGCTACTCCTTAAAGTTATCTTTAAAGAAATTCAGAAGGTTTCTACTGAAGAGGTAATTATATATATATATTACTATAATCTATACTATTTAAATATTAATTCAGTTGGAATTATATTTTATAATAAAATTAAAAACTTTTTATTCACTAAAAATCTTACTATTAAACAGAAACTTCAGTTTTATTAGTATTCTTACCTCTAAAGAGGTTATATTACTTATTATATTGAAGTCTTTAAAGGATCTTCTAAGAAATTCTACTAACTGAAATATTTTACTGGTTATTTTCTAACTATAGGGGAATTATTAGAAATCTAGATTAAAAGAGGGAAATTAGAGAAAGATAGAAAATCCTATTTTTACTATATACTAATTCTATTTATTAGTATTATATAGGTAAAATTTAATTTTAGAGAGGGAGATTATCTGCTAGTTAAATAAGGAAAAGAAATTAGAAGGTAGAAGTATATAGGAAAAAAAAAAGAAATATAAGAAGACTTAAAGAAACTTAAAATACTATGAATTCCTATGCCGCAGAAGTCTGGTAAATTTTATAATAGAGGTATTTAATAAATATACTTATATAAGATACCCTTAATACCTCTTCTATAAGTTAATCTTAAGTATAGGTAAATATCTAGCTACTAGAATTAAGATATATTAGCATAATTATTAAAGAGATATCACTTTACCTTAAGTTAGGTAAGAAGTTATTATCAGAAATATCCAAACAGATTGAGAGAGTAGTAACCTTACCTTAAGTTAAACTTAATAATCTTTTATTACTATTTCTATCTAAATAAACCTTACTGATCTATAGTAAGTAGTAATAGTAAGATTAACTACTAATTAGTATTAGTTTTACTAGGGGAAGGTATATTATATATATTATTATATATAGTATACTAATAGAATTAAAAGTATAATATTTATAGTGTGTAGCCTATAGGCTATATATAGGCTAGATCTAGATGCCCTAGGTAATTAGTTACTAATTACCTAGCAGCTAGTAATAACTAGTAGCTAGTTATCACTAGTGGCGGTAGTTTCCGCCACTAGGCTGCACTATATAGTGAGTATACTATAAAGCCCTAATATCCCTATAGCTATTACGCTACTAATAATCTTATTCGTTTAAGAGTAAAAATACTAATAAAATTGAAACTTCTTTTTAATAGTAAGGATTTTAGTAAATAAAAAGCTTTTAATTTTATTATAATACATAATCCCAACTAAATTAATAACTAAATAATATAAATTATAGTTATATATATAGATATTTATCTTTTAGTAGAAACCTTTTAAATTTCTTTAAAGATAACTTTAAGAAGTAGCTAGAGAAAATATAAATTACTATAGATAAATAAATACTTTAGTATTTAGAAAATATTCTCTGCATTTATGATATTAGAATTAATATAAAAAGTAAGTCAATCTACTAAGTTCTTATAAATCTAAAGAAGTAAAATTAGTTTATTTTATAAACTAAGGAAGACGTTTAAGAAATAATGATACAGTTATAGAATTTTAAGATGTTTATCAATAACTAACTAAGTTTTCTGAATAATATTACCTTTACCTAATAGATATAAATTACTCTCTAAAAGTAATAATAAAAGGTAATTTATTAAAACTCTATAAAACTTAATATTCATTTAGTTACCTTAAGAAACTAGTTTTAAGAAGTATCTTAATAAATAGAGAAATTTATACTTAATCTGCCGTTATTAATAATAAATATAATTTCATAATAATAAGAATAACTTAAATAATAAGACCTGTAAGATTAATAAAATTAATAACTTTCTTATAACTGAAACTAATAATATAAACCTTCTACCTTACTTCCTGCAGCTGTTTCATTATATATTAATTTTATAAATAATTACTAAGAAACTCAATCGTTTTCTATTAATATACTAATAGCTACGAATATATCTAAACTCATAAAGACATACAACTTTTAAAAATAGAATATAAAGAAGCTTTCTATAGTATCTTTGAATTAATAATTTATATTTTTAAAGGTTATTATTTGAAGTTAGATACTTTCAATTATATATGGACTTAGGCTTTTCTAATTATATTAAAAAACCAGACCTTTCAATATTACTTTAACTACCTTAGTAATTTACTTAACCTTATAATACTCTATAACATAGCTTTTTAAATTAACAATTACTTTAAAAGTATTATAAATTAGTAAACTTACCTTACTAACTGGCGTAATATAATATTCAGAAATATTATTACTAATAACTCAAAAAAGATAAAAAAGAAGGTATTTAAGACTCTTTTTACTAAGCTAATATATATTTAGAGAATCTTTCCTCTTAAATAGTATCTTAATTTTACCTTTTAAAACTATCTCTTAAGTATATATTAAGAAATATTAGAATACTAATTAGTCTTCTTTAGGTTTATAGTAATATATTGGAAACTTTATAATTAATTATAATTTATTATTCATATTACTATAAGTTTTCCTTTTATCATATCTTAATATATATTTAAAGATACTAATAATTCTGAGGGATTCTTATTAATTAGTATAAATTAATATTAAACTAACTGGATATATTACTTACCTTAAAGCCTTTACTGAGGATATAAATATAGTAATTAAGAATACTTCTAAGTATTATTTAGAGGAGGATATTATTTAATTTCAACTACCTTATATAGCTAGTTTTATAGAAAATACTATATATATAGTAAACTTAATTACTAGTTAATATAATACTTTCTTAAGAAGAGAAGAAACTTTTATACTTAATATACATTTAACTTCTATATAGTAAATATATTGATATTTATTCATTACTACTTTCTTATATAATATAAGGAAATAGAAAACTTAAAAAATAACTTTAAAGATATTTATTTGGTTACTTTTACTCTGTATCTGTGGTGGTATCTAAGCTCTTCACTCTATATATAATTCTAACTGTAAAATTTACCTAGTAACAGTATTTATACTAATTCTAGCTTATAACTAGTTTAAATAGTAATAGAATTACCTATTATTATAGATAATTATACCTCCAGTTATAATATTTAACCTTACAGTAGAGGAAAACCTTATAGTAAAATAATCTATATAGTAAAAGCCTCAGTGAGGCTAGAGCTTAACATATATAGCTGAAAGTAACTACTAAGGTTATAAGGTTAAGAACCTCTATAAACCTCTTAAAGATAGAATAAAATAAAAAGCCTGTAAAAGCTAAATATTCTACAATCTATTACTTTTCTATATCTTTATAATAAAATTGAAACTTCCTTAAACTTTATATAGCTACCCGTAACTAGAGAAGTATAGAATAAATAAAGAGATATCTAGTTATAATTATTATAACTAAAGCTATCAGTTTATTAAACTAAGCCTTACTGAAATTATTCTAAACACTATAATTAACAGGCAGCCTATAAATATTTAAAAGGAAATTATATAATTATTCTATAATCTACTATATTAAGCTAACTATTTTAGAGACTAGTTATTAATCAGATAATATCCTAATATTAATATACTATAGTAATATTAGTTACTAAATATCTTACAGTATTATAGTGATATAATTATAGAGGTTTTAAAAGCTATCTAGCTATACCAGAAGTATTTATATCTATATAAGTATTATTTATATATTAGCTGCATTTAATATATTAAGATTATTTGCTAATTAAAGTAGGCTAAATCCCACTATACTTACGTGAAGCTTATAAGTTAGCTTATATTAGTAGCAGAGAACTTTTATATTAGTAGTATAAAGCTTTATCTAGGGGATCTGGAGAATATTAAGGTTGTAGATATTAAGGTTATAATAAGTATTTAAATAAAGTAGCTATAGTTAGTAGTAATTAAATCTCTTAAGATATTTAAATTATATATAGCGTAAGAGCGTGAGAGCGTGAGGTTAATATAGAAGAAGTTATTGGTTATTTATTGTTAAAAAGGTTAACGTAGGATACATATACTAGCTACTATAGCTATAAGGGGTTTAGGCCTAAATTAACTTAAGGCTGGCTGCAGCAGTTAGCGGGGGGTGGGAGGGCTGAAGTTATACTTTAGGGGGTAATATATCAACTAATAGTCGCAATAGAGAGTAAGCTATCAGCCTCTCCCTTAAAGATATTTATAAAATTACTATTGAAAATAATATAGTAATGTATTACCTTTAAAACTGCTAGCTTAAAAATTAACCTAAAATATTAAGTTCTCTAAGTAACCTTTTAAATAACGTTATAATTTCCTACTTTAAAAAGGAATTTATATTTCTAGATAATTAAGAAATATAAGGATTCTTTAGAATTTAATACTAATTTCAATTTAATAGAAACAGATAATATAACTAAAAAGATTAGTATTTTAGTATCTATATTTATTCATAGAAGATATTATTTAGATTTAGCTTTTGAGGAGTTTTACCTTACTTAAATATTATTAACTACTTTCCAGTTAGCTACTTTCAGTTTAATATTCTGAAATAAACTATCCTTTCTTTTATTCTCTTAAAGACTTCCAGAAGATCAATATTTATTTACTTGAAAAGAGATAAACTTATAAAGATAATAGATATAGTTAATATATATATATTACTTAATATAATGATATTCTATATAGTTTCTTTCAAACTTCCATTTCTATTATATCTTACTAATATAAAATAACTTAATATTAGTTATACTACAATAGGAAGGTCATTTCTATTATATATTAATAACACTTTCTAGAGATATTATTAGATAACGAGAAAATATTTACTTTCTTATATCTAATAGAGATTAAAATCTGGAGACTTTATTATTACTCTAGATATTTATTTATTATATATCTTTAAAAAGATTTCTATAAAGCTGGATATTTAGTTAAGTAAGAAGCTTCTATAGCTTTTATAAAATTCTGCTATTAGTATTAAATATATAATATTATTTCCTTCTAATCTAAGTTTACTCTCAATAATAATATTAATATTAATTTGAAGGTTATTATTAATATTCTTTACCTTAAGGGTAACTACCTTATTTTCTATATTATTAATATAGCTATAACCATTAATACTACTTAGTTTCTACTTAATATTTTAGTAAGATTGATATAGAAAGCCTTTAAGGTATATTAAACTAATATTTACCTAAATTTACCTAATCATATTTCTACTAATATTAAAATAAACTTCCAATCTAAAAACTTTCACTTAGAAGCTAAAATAATAAGCTTACCTATTAGGATTATATTTATTAAGATATATAATAATATAAATAAAATAGAATGTTATTATATCTTCCTCCATTATATATATAAAATGTATAACTAAGAATATTTATTATTATTCTGAAAGTATCACCTTTAGGCTGCTTATAAGTTAATAAATAATACTACTAATCTAAATAATTTTATATCTTCATTCTTTATTTTTAAAGTCTACCTCCAGCTTACTAAGAATTATACTCTATTTCTATAGATAATCTTATAAAAGTAGACAGTCTAAAAAGTAACTAAAGTTACTTATTATAAATATATGAAATAAATAGGTAATAATATTATAACTATTTATAATAAGGTTAATATTTCTTAAGTTATAAGCTTTCTATTATAAGTTTATCTATATATATAGTAAGAAAAGAAAAGTTAGTAAGGTTTCTTCTGCCTACTTACTACCTTTAGTAAGATATATATTATTAACTTTCATTATAGTTTATAAAAGTATCACTTAACTACTATAAAAGTATATTATAATAATAATAATATTTCTTTTTAACTATATATTCTAATATAAAAATAAAAACATTTTAACTATAAATATAATAATAGTAATATTAATAAGGCTGGAAGTTCCTCTTTATTATAGGCTATGCCTAGATGTCCAGCCAGAGCTGTGCCTAGGCATCCGAAGCTAACCCCCTTGCTTAGGTGGGGCCCCAGTAGGCTCTATATAGCACTATATATATAGACTTTTCCACACATTTATAAAAGTTTCTCTTTTACTCCTTAGTTCTAAATAAATAGTATTTATGCTACTTTCTAGTTAAATAAGCTTAGGTCCAGTCCTTTATATATTTAGAATTCAGTTTTATTTACTATATAGATAATATTAGGTAGAGTGTAGCTCCCTACTAGTTAAGTATATAATCTAGTTAAACGTAGCTTCTAAGATATAATATTATATAATAAGTAACTAATATAAAGAATAATAGAGAGTATTAGAGCCCTCTAGAATACTCCCACAGGTAGTAACCTTATAAGTAAACTATTTCAGTAGTAGTTATAGTATATTTTAAACCCTCTCTACTAGAGGATTAATAAGCTTTCGTATAAGTTAGTAAAACGAGATACTATAGTAGGTAGTAACCCCCAGGTGGCTACTGTAACAGACACCTCTAGTTTATATTAGGATGCTCTAGTAACCCCTGGAATAATATCTATTGGGATAATAGCCTTTAGGGTTAATAATATTACTATACCCCCGCTAGTAGCTAACTACTAGAGGAAACCTCTTTCCCTATTTCTAAAGTTTTTAGGAAAGTAGAAGGAATATTAAATATAGGCCTAATAGATAAAGGTTAAGTTTAAGATTAACTACTACTTTTTTAATAGTAATTAGGAATATTAGTATCTAATTTACTTCTGTTTAGACTCTAGTCCTCAGTAAGTAGTTAAAACTTTCTATATAGTAGGAGGGCTAGAGAACTCCTATAATCTAAATAATTTTATAGATTATTTAGATAGAATTTATCTAGATTCTAATAGTTAGTTTTATACTATTACCTAATTATAGAGCTTTAGATAGAAGGAAAATAAATATTTGATTATTTTTCTGCTTTAATTTGAAAAGATTCTAGTTAATACTAGAGGGTATATATAGCTAGATATAGTCTAGATCTTCCTACTAGAGGCTACTCTACTTCTCTATTTTAAGAAGCTATTTATTATAGTTAACTTTCCCATAGAGTATAGATTTTAGTTATTTAAGATTTAAAATGTAGCTTAGAAGCTTAAATATATAAAAGAGGTATTAGTATACTACTAGCCGCCCCACTAGAAACCTGCTACTTATAATATAGAGGGTGATATTATAATAACTAAAGTAGTTAAGGAGTAATAGTAATATTAGAATTTTAGTAACTTCTCCTCTACCTCTAAGGAATACTCTAGAGACTACTAGAATATCCACTAATATTTTAAGTGTAGTAAGAAAGGTTATATCTATAGAAACTATAGAACCTAAAAGTTTAAGAAAACCAGTATAAAAGTTATAAAAGTTATAGCTACTCCAGATTATACTAAGGATAACTAGGGAGATAATATTACCCCACTTAGTAACAGTAAGAATTTAGAAAAAAAGTAACTCTAGAGTAAAGTTAGATTTTAGAGCTAACTGAGGTAGAAATAATAAAATAGGGGAAATAATAGGAAAAGGAATAAGTAAGTAACTAGTAGTTAGCTACTATTCAGATTAGAATTAATAGAGATTACTCTATTTAATATACTTATTAATATAAGCTGTAATATTTATACTATTATTAATACCTCTCTTATGAAGAAACTTCGCCTCCTGCTAGTTAATAAGTTAAAGAGATAGATAAGAAGATATACTACTAAGCTATTACTTAGTGACACTTAGGGGGTAGCTATCCTGACTTTAGAAGTTAGTAGCTATATATAGAAGATCTATACTTACATTATAGAGAGCTTATAGCTACTCTTATATCTTAAGTAGCTATAGATAGAGGATAATTATATTATCTATAATACTGAAACCTAATAGATAATATATAGAAAGAGTGGTATAATAGTATACTTAGAATATTAGGATAAGTTAGTATAACTTAAGGAGATCCAGTCAGCTTAGCTACTTAATACTAATTTATTTATATTTATCTGTTAGTATGCTATATAGTATACTAGTGAAATATTAAGCTTCTACTAAGTTATATCTATTAGTCTGGTAGATATTAAGAAAGTATTAACTCTGAAGGTAGAAGTAAACCTAAGAGATTATATCCCTATAAATATCTTAAAGAAATTCCTAGATCTTTTCTATTTAGATTCAGTATACTAGCTATCTTCCAGCTAACTAGAGATAGACTACTATATTCTATTAATTCCTAATAATAAGGAATAGGAACCAGACCTCCTATAGGAACCTCTCTATAGTATATTACAGGAGAAGCTTCTGATACTTAAGAAGACTCTAGAGGATTTACTTAATAAGAAATTTATTAAAGTAAGTAACTTCTCTACTGATACTTCAGTTTTCTTCATAAGAAAGCTAAGCAGAAGAATATACTTCTATATAAATTATAGAGCCTTTAATATAATTATAAAGAAGGATTATTACCTCCTCCCCCTTATATTAGAAACCCTCTGGAGAGTTACTACTGCCTATTAGTATATTAAGCTTAATATTATTACTATATTCTATAAGATTAGAATTAATAAAGTAGATTAGGAGAAAATAGGTTTTTAGATATATTATAGCCTCTTTAAATAGATAGTATACCTCTTTAGACTTACTAATACTCCCACTATATTTCAATAGTATATTAATAGCTACCTACAATAGTTTCTAGATAATTTCATTATAATATATATTAATAATATCCTTATTTATATTAGTAGCTTATAAAAGTAGTATAAGGAGAAAGGTTATTAAATATTTAGCTACCTTACTAATATAAACTTTAAGTTAGATCCTAAGAAGTATAAGTTCTTAGTTACTATAGTTAAGTATATTAAGTATATTATAATAGCTAGAAAGGATCTCTTTTATAATCCTGAGAAGTTAGAAGTTATTACTAACTAGCTTCCTCCTAGCTTACTAAAGGGTATCTATAGTTTCCTTAGGTTTGTAAACTACTATAAGGTTTTTATATTTCAGTATAATATTATTATAAAGCTCTTAAACTGCCTGACTTAGAAGTTAGTTCCTTTTAACTGGAGACTGGAGTAGCAGGAGGCTTTCCTCACACTGAAATAACTCTTTACTATAGAACTAATTCTGTAGATATTTAATCTTAATACTCTAATAATAGTAGAGATAGACTGTTTAGAGTATACCCTAGGAGGTATATTAACTTAAGCTGATAAGGCTGAAGTAAAGTATCTAGTAGCTTTCTACTCTTAATACCTAACTCCTATAGAGTTTAATTACCTAATCTATAATAAGGAACTTCTTATAGTACTAGAATATTTATAGGTATAGAGGGTGGAGCTATAAAGCACTAGGAAGTTTAAGATCCTTACTAACTATAAGAGCCTTAAGTACTTTATAAAGAAATAATAACTTACAGAGAGGTAGAGCTAATAGGTGGAGAAGTTATCTTAGTATAATTCTTACCTTCAGTATTAACTAGGTATCCAGATAGTAGCTTCTGACACTCTCTTCTGGAGGAAATAGGATACCCCTAAAGGGTAGAATAATAAGAAGTAATAAGGATAGATAATATAGATTATCCTGAATACTACTATCTCTATGGAGCTTTAGGTAGAATATATAGATATTACTGATATCTAGGTTTTTGAAGGAAGATTAAACCTATAAGAGATATAGGATTATACTACTGAGAGAGATTCTTTATATTAATAGATTTTTATAGTGGTCCAGTAGGGGGAATATAGTTTCTCTCCTAACTTCTATATTAAGATCCAGATTACTGAGTATGCTATTAATATACTAGGATAGCTTACCTTTAGAGAGAGGCTTTAGATGCTAAGTAGTGAAGAGAGTGATAGCCTCCTTAATAAGTTTAGAATTAGGCTGGTATAGAAGTTACATAACTCCTCCTCTGTAAGCTACCCAGAATATAATAGTATACTAGAGATTGTAAGCTGATAGTTCTACTAGTCTGGATAGTTATTAAGTATCTACTAATTTATATATAACTATAATATATATAGAGGTATTTATATCTAGAGGTAGGCTAAGAAGGAATTCCTGAAGCTCCTACTGATACCTAACTAGTTACACTCTAATCTATTAATAGATTTTATTACTAACTTACCTCCTATAAAAGAATAAGGTAGTTATTACCTCTAGGTTATTATCAATCAACTAGGTAAGGTCTCTATATTAGAGGAGATAGATATAATAAAAGTGGAAGTATATACTTAGTAGTTTCTCAGTTACTACTATAGGTTCTATAGAATACTATACTCTATTATAAGTAATAGAAAGTCTAACTAAGTAAATTACTTCTGGAAGAAGTTCTATAGGTTAATAGGTATTATATACCTACTAAATATTAGTTACTACCTACAGACTGATAGGATTATAGAATAGTATAACTAGGAGATCTAAATAGTTTTAAGAGTATTTATCTACTAGTCTCAGGATAACTAGAGTAACCTACTGCCTATTATATAGTTAGCCTTCTATAACTAGCAGTATAATATAATAGAGACTATATCTTTCTTTATAGATTATAAGTATTATATTTACTTTATTCTAATTACTGAGGAGTATATAAAACTACCTAATAGTAGTGAGACTGCAGCCTACTAGCTAGTTGAGAGGATACAGTTAGTAATAATATATATCTATATAGAGATAGCTGCCACTCAGTAGAGGTTAGAAGCTTAGGTAAATAAGATCTAGTTCCTTATAAATTTATATTAAGTTAGTAATAAAGTATAGTTAAATATATCTAACTATAAGTTACTGAAGCTAAACTGAAAGCTAACTTAGTTATATTATAAGTATATAGTAGTAAAAATTCTCTTACTGTATATTATAAAGCTAGATACTCTAGAGTCTATTTACCTATAGTTCCATATAGATTTACTCTAGAGAGCTACTATTAATCTGCTGCCTAGATAGATTGTAGTTAATAGCTAGCTACTACTACTAGTGGATAATAATAGGGAGGTTAAATAGCTAGTTGAAAGTATTCTTACTATAAGGATATATTAGGTGGAGAGAGGATACTAATAAGAAGCTGTTATTAAATAGGAAGAGTATATAAACCTTACGTAGGAGCCTATTAACGCTATTACAGACATAATAGCTCTAGAGCAGTATAAGGTGATATATAGGCTAATTGCAGATAATAATAGAGATCTAGCCTATAGCCTCTAGCTAGGCAGCAGCTGGGGAGGAGGGAGGTAATATTATAGACTATATCTGGATATCCAGCTAGGACTATACCTAGGTATCCAAAGCTAACTCCCTCGCTTAGGTGGAGCCCTAGTAGGCTCCATATAGCATTATATATACAGACTTTTCTATATACTCATAAAGACTTCTCTTTTACTTCTTAGTTCTAAATAAACAGTATTTTACGCCACCTTCCAGTTAAATAAGCTTAGGTCCAGCCCTTCATGCTATTAGTTTAATAGATATAACCTAGTAGGAGCTAAGTATCTTATTAGTATACTATATAGTATACTAATAGATAAATATAAATAAATTAGTATTAAGTAGTTAAGCTAACTAGATCTCCTTAAGCTATATTAGTTTATTTTAATATTTTAGATATATTGTTATACTGCTTTTTCTGTATATTATCTGTTAGGCTTTAATATTATAGATAATATAACTATTTTTTATCTATAGCTACTTAAGATATAAGAGTAGCTGTAAGTTCTCTATAATATAAATATAGATTTTCTATATATAATTACTAATTTCTAAAGTTAGGATAGTTACCTCCTAGGTGTTACTAAATAATAACTTAGTAGTATATCTCCTTATCTATCTTTTTAATTCATTAACTAGTAGGAGGTAAAGTTTCTTTATAAGGAAGGTATTAATAATAGTATAGATATTATAGTTTATATTAATAAGTATATTAATAGAGTAACTTTTATTAATTCTAGTTTAAATAGTAACTAATTACTAGTTACTTATCTGTTTTTTTTTCTATTATTTTCCCTATTCTATTATTTCTATTATAGTTAGCTTTAGAGTCTAATTTTACTCTAGAGTTACTTTTTTCCTGAATCCTTACTATTATTAGGTAGGGTAGTATTATCCCCCTGGTTATCCCCAGTGTAATCTAGAGTAGCTATAACTTTTATAATTTTTATACTAGTTTTTTTATATTTTTAGGTTCTGTAGTTCCTATAGATATAGCTTTTTTTGCTGTATTTAAAGTATTAGTGGGTATCTTAGTGGTTTTTAGAATATTCTTTAGGGGTAGAGGAGAAACTACTAGAGCTCTAGTGTTATTATTACTTCTTAACTACTTTAGTTAGTATAATATTACTCTCTATATTATAAGTGGCGGGTTTCTAGTGGGGTAGCTAGTAGTATATTAATAACCTCTTTATATATTTAAGCTTTTAAGCTATATTTTGAATCTTAGATAACTAAAACTTATATTCTATAGGAAGGTTAATTATAATAAGTAGCTTGTTAAGGTGGGGAAGTAGGGTAGCCTCTAGTAGGGAGATCTAGACTATATTTAGCTATATATATTCTCTAATATTAGCTAAAATCTTTTTAAATTAGGATAGAAAAATAATTAGATATTTATTTTCCTTCTGTCTGAGGTTCTATAGCTAAGTAATAGTATGAAGCTAACTATTAGGATCTAGGTAAGTTCTATTTAGGTAACCTATAAAATTATTTAGATTATAAGAATTTTCTAGCTTTCCTATTATATAGAAAGTTTTAATTACCTACTAAGGACTAGAGTTTAAATAGAAGTAAATTAAATATTAATATTCCTAATTATTATTAAAGAAATAGTAATTAATCTCAAGCTTAGCTTTTATCTATTAGGTTTATACTTAGTATTCTTTCTACTTACCTAAAAATTTTAAGAGTAAGAGAAGAGGTTTCTTTTAGTAGTTAGCTATCAGTAGGTATATAGTAATATTATTAACCCTAAAGGTTATTATTCTAATAGATATTATTCTGGGGGTTATTAGAGTATCCTAATATAGGTTAGAGGTGTCTATTATAGTAGCTACCTGGAGGTTACTATTTACTATAGTATCTTATTTTACTAACTTATATGAAAGCTTATTAATCCTCTAGTAGAGAGGGTTTAAAGTATATTATAACTACTACTGAAGTAATTTACTTATAGGGTTACTATCTGTGGAAGTATCCTGAGAGACTCTAATATCCTCTATCGTTCTTTATATTAGTTGCCTGTTATATAGTGTTATATCCTAAGAGCTACATTTAACTAAATTATATATTTAACTAGTAGGAAGCTATATTCTACCTAATATTATCTATATAGTGAATAAAACTGAGTTCTAAATATATAAAAAGCTGGATCTGGGTTTATTTAACTGGAAGGTAGCGTAAAATACTGTTTATTTAGAACTAAGGAGTAAAAGAGAAGCTTTCACGGGTGTGTGGAAAAGTCTGTATATAAAGTGCTATATGGGGCCCACCAGGGCTCCACCCGGGCGAGGGGGTTAGCTTTGGATGCCTGGGCACAGCCCTAGCTGGATATCTGGATATAGCCTGTAATAAAACTACTGGTTATAAAATTTATTATTTTTCTCAAGAGAGATATATAGAAACTTCCAGCTGATAAGATATAACCTGGAACCTTAGGGAGGAAAGATAATTCTGTTTATAAAAAAGATATTATACTAAAGAATAAAAATATAATATATACTTATTACTAAAAGGATTTCCTTATTTATTTATTTTTTTTCTTTTTTCCAGTTTTTATTATCTTATTTTCCTATCTATAATAATAGAATATATTTGTAAACCTAATAAATAATAACTATCTTTTTTCCTTTAAAGAAATTAATAATATAAATAAAGAAGTTTCTTCCTCTAGTTTACTAGGAGGTATTATTTTTAAACTAAAGATTAATATTTCTTAATAAGAATAAGAAAGCTGAATATAATAAGTAGGTTATATATAAAAGGATAAGCTAAGAAAGTGAAGAGAGTATTAGGAATATTAAAATACTTTTTCTATTAAGGAAAAAGTATATCGCACTAATAAGTAAAGTTAAATAAACTAACTTTACTAATAACAGTTTTCTTAAAATCTTGAGAGATCTTAGACTTAGAAATAGGGAGGTTATTATATTTACTACTAAGATAATATATCTTATCTATATAATAATAGATGAAACTGAATCTTTAGTAGATAGTATTAAAGTTAAAAAAGTAAGTATTCTAAGTTTTATAAAAAAAACAGTTAGTATAAAAGCCTCTAGGTAATAATATATATTAAAAATATAGATTATAAACCTATAAACTATTTTACTTATTATAAGTTATATAAGTATACTCTTTATAATAACTATAAGAGATAGTATTTCGCTTACTATACCTTTAAATAAAGAAGCTATAGATAGTAATAGGATATTAAAGTAACTTATAGACTTAAAATCTAGATTAATAAGTAATATTAGAATAAATAAATACTTAATAATAAAGTGTAAATATATTATAGGTATATTCTTAAATAAGCTGATAATCTTAAGATCCTATAAGGACTTACTAGAAGTTTATCTAGATTTTAAGGAGAAGCTTAAAGTTATAGACTTAATAAGTAAAAGTAACTTTAGAGTATTTATTCTGAGGTATTTTAATCTTAAGGAATATAAAATTAACTAAACTCTAAGGATAATCAGTTAGACTATATATTAACTTAAAGTAAAGTAAGAAAAGAAATATATACTAAAAACTTAGAAGGATTAACTAAAACTTATTATAATATATTATTAATAACTTCTAAAAAAGCAGAGAGATTTAAATTATAAATTAAGTAGATTTTATAAGATTTATTAAGAAACTATACTTATAGAGTATCTATTACTCTTCCAGGAAGAAGGTAATTAAAATATAATATAGTAGAAAAAATATTTATAGATAAAAAAAAATAAAAGTAAGAATTCTAAAGTAATTAATAAAGGAAAAATATTAATTAATTTAGAGGAGAAAGTTTCCCTTTTATATCTACTAAATAATAATAAGATATTTTTTATCTGAATAATAATATTATTTACTTACTGTTTACTTATTATTCTTAATCGGAATAATAATTTACTTTTATATAGAATAATATCTATAATAATTTCCTTATTCTTAGATTTATATCTATTAAAAGAGATAATTTTACTATAGATAAAGAATCTTAAAACTTCCTCTATATATATATTATTCAGCTTTAGCTTAAGATCTTACTAACTTAATATTTATATTTATCCCTTTTAACTTAATAATATAACTTAAGTCTGTAAATCCCTCCTTTATAATATTTACTTTATAAGAGAGCCAATTTCTCTATATAACTTTAGAGAAAATCTTTTATTTACTATAAATATTAAAATAATTTCAGAGTTAGTTCTTTATAATTTCTATAACTCTAAATAGGTTAATAAAGTTATAAAAGAATATTTTATTATACTTACCTCTCTAGACTTTATAATTTAAACACTAGAAATACTAAAAACTCCTTAAGATAGCTAACTATATAGATAATATCCTAATAATAGTAACTAACTTCTATATTTAGAATTCGAAGTTTATAATAACTAGCTTTTAAATTCTTAACTTAATATAAAACCTAATTACTTATAGTTATTTCTATAGATACTAATAGGAGGTATAATAATAAGAAAATAGTTTCTTAGTATATTTATTAAAATTGTAGATAGATTAACTTTCCTAATATTATAAAGTTTCTTAAATATTTATATTCCAGCTTTATATAATTTACTAACTTACGTTATATTTAGAGAAACTATTAATAGAGATAAATAGATTACTAAATACTAATAGATATTTTAGGAATATACTAAAGTATATAATTTCTGTATTTTAGTAGTATTAGATAAAATCTATAAGGAAAATACTTATTAATATAAGTAAAAAATAAAAGGGAATTATTTCTAAATTATTATTATATAATATAAACTAGGTTAAGATAAAATATAAACCTATCTAATTATTAATTAAAATAAGGGATAAACTTAATATTAAAATAATTAATAACGTAATAGTAATAGAGAATTATACTATATAATAGTAATAATACTTATAAATTTAACTATCTTAAGATAATATTAGAATTCTTTCTATCTAATTACTTAATAGTTATATATTATATATACTAAAAATAACTACTTATAGTAAATATCCTCCTTTATAATACTTAATTAGTTATAAGTTATTTTTAATACTAAATAAATTCTAAAGTAACTTATAGGCTATAATATTATTAGAGTAGTATAGAAACTATATTTTAGTTAAGAATTTTATTCTAATATTCCAGCTAAAGAGGATTTAATATATAATTAACCTAGTTTATTCAAATGGTTCTGAGACTATAAAGATAATAATAAGATAAATATAGTAATCTAATAGAAGAAAATATAAGATAACTATAAGATATTCTTAGGAGTTAAATAAATAAAACCTGAGAAGCTAAATACTCTATTAGATATAAATAGTAATATTCTAATAATATTACTTAATAATTTAGAAATTTCTCTAGTAGTAAGTAAAAGCTATTCTCAGACTTTAGAATTAGTAATCCCTATAATATTATTCTTAGCTACTAAGAAAATAAATATATAAAATACTATAACTTAATAATAAATTATTTATAAGTTATCTTAGAATCCTATCTACCTACTTCTTAGAAGTTATTAGAAAAAGAGTTTATATTATTAAAACTTACTTTACTACTACTCTAGTCCCTATAGATTATAAGTAAGAAGAAGATCTTATTTCGTTAATATAAATCTATTTAGATTAGTATTCCCAGTTTTAGAATATAGTTAAAAGTTGATATTAAATTAGTAAAAACTATTTACTACTATTGAAATGGGCTATAGCTGAGAGGGCCTATCTGGACTAAAACCAACTAACCACCCCCAGCAATGAAACCTGAGAGAAGTAAAAACAGATAGAAAATATTAAACAAATATTTTAAAACCGTAGAATTGCATTCGTAGATCTACAGTCTAAAAGCTAAGCTGATCTGAATAGTAAGTCTTAGATTCTGGAGAGAAGAGAAGTTATATTCTTTCTATCTATTTGTAATAAATCTAGCTATTTATACTTATAAGGCTACTTATATTACGTAAATAGGTCTGTTTACAGACCTAACCTTATCATAATCCTCCCTATTTTTGAAAGCCTACGCCCCCACGTATTTAAAAATCCAGATAAAAATAACTAAAACCTAACTAGCCCCGCAGGGTAAAAAAAAAGTCAAAAAACGGATTTAAACTATAGCCCTCAGCTATACGTACGTACGTATATAACCCCTTAGCCACGAAGCCCTTATTGTTTATACTAACAAACCACTTTTATATATATAAGTATCACCTCCCCTAGCTGGAGGTCTATTAAAATCGCCACACGCATTATATACCACTCCTAGGAGTATTCTTCCTCCCCAGAATAGTCTTTCCTTTCAAAATCTAGATATTTTTAATATAATCTTATATATATAATAATTAATAAATTATTATAACTATAAAGCTATATTCGGTCAGGTTTTATTCTTCTTTTTCGTGAGACCTTGAGGGCCTTAGGGTGATATACGCATAGCTATAATATAGTTATAACTTATATAGCTATAGTTATGCTTTTTGTGATTTTCGACGTTTTTGCCGTACGTATAGCTGTAGCTGTAGCCCACAAAGCTATAGTATCTATATAGCTATAGCCTCCATATAATCTATAGTATCTATAGGATCTGTAGTATCCGTAAGGCTGTAGCAATTAAATAAACAGTCGTATTTAAATATAGTTAATAGTATTAGTCTGCAAATAGGTTAGTTAGTCTATTAGCCTAGCGGCAGGTTTATTTAAATAGTATAGAAGTGTTTACCTATTATAACCTAAAAGGAAGTAATAAGTATAAATTCTGGATATTATTAGGAAACGGGGAATAAAGAGGCCTCAGTAGTAAGAAAAGAGAAGATCCAGACTAAGAAAAAGGAAATAATCAAATAAGTATAATAACTAAAGTATGGGTCTATAAATATTATCTGAAGTAAATTTTTATTTTTTTTTTTGGTTTTTTTTTCAAGAGTCTCCCCCAGATGAGACTGTCTATATGAGGTTTTTTGCTATCCTTTTATCTTTGTTGCGTAATGTTTCAATTTGATTCTATATGAAGCTGCTAGTCGATCTTCCTAAAGACCTTCTTTAGAGGTATCTAAAAGTCTAAATATAACTATCCTTGCATGTTATCTTCTCCAAAAAGGAGGTATTTAAGTTACGGTGGTCTTCCTTTTACCTGGCTGTCTTCTCTATATTAGAGGTATTTAAGTTACAGTGGTCTTCTTTTTACCTAGCTATCTTCTCTATATTAGAGGTATTTAAGTTACAGTAGTCTTCCTTTTACCTAGCTATCTTCTCTATATTAGAAATATTTAAATTATCTGTTTATTTATCTTTTTACTAATCTTTAGATAAATAAGTTAATCCTACTATATTCATTAACTTAGTAAGATTACCTTTTTAATTATTCTATAATTATTATTATAATTATTATTCTCTATTATATTTAGTAAAATAATTCCTAGTCCACCTATAGACTAAGTCTATAAATACCCTACTAATAATAATTTTATAATATAAAGTTATAAAAGTTTATTTAGTGAAACTATATAAACGCCAGTTTCTAAATACTTTCCAGGTCTCTAGAGTATCTACTAGTTTTAAGAATATAAATATAATTATTACTCAGTCTTCTTATTTTTATATATTTTTTCTTAATAGTAGGATAATATATTATACTTTCATTATATTATATTAATATTTTTATTTATTAAGATAATATAGAAATATCTCTCTATTCTAGCTTTTAAAGACTGAGAGCAGAATAATCTACCTCTAGACACTATTAAAATAGACTATAACTGAGAGGGTCTATCTAGACTAAAACTAACTAACCACCCCCAGCCATAAAACCTGAGAGAAAGAAAAATAGATAGAAAATATTAAAAAAATATTTTAAAACTGTAAAATTATATTTACAGATCTACAGTCTAAAAGTTAAGCTAATCTGAATAGTAGGTTTTAGATTCTAGAGAGAAGAGAAGTTATATTCTTTCTATCTATCTGTAATAAACCTAGCTATTTATATTTATAAGGCTACTTATATTATGTAAATAAGCCTATTTACAGACCCAACCCCATCACACTATAAACTAATATAGAGATGGTAAAATTTTAGTAAACTATTTTATTAGTTACTATAGAGGAAGCCTAAGTTTAAACTACCTAAGAAGTAATAAGTTACAAAAAGAAGTTAAATAGTATATATTATTCTATAATATAGAGGAAACTCTTTAACTAGAGGGATATTTAGATAACTTTAAACTTATTACATTATTTAGAATAAATCTATAAATAGAGTTAGCTAGCCTATTTTATATTAATAATAAATTCCCTTAGAATATATAAGTAAGTATACTTATTAATAGTAGTATTTATAACGTTAGATATAATATTAATAATTACTAGAAATATTAACTTTTTAATATTAATATTATAGTTTTCTTATACTACTATAGTGGAAACTATTAGGTTAATTTTACTGTAGATTAGTTTAGTAACTTCATATTTTATTTAGATTCTCTATCAAGACTAAATAATAAGAATAATTTTATTAAAAAAGTTAATAACTTACTGGAGTTTAATAGAAGTATAAATATATCTAAAGATATTCTTTAGATCCTGAGAGTTAATATCTAAATAACTCTAACTAAATAGTAACTAGATAGATATATATATAGCTTCAGAGCTGTAGAATAATCTTAAGCTTATATTTATAATAAGATTCTTAATCCTAGAGAAAGTTTTTAGTATACTAAAAACTTTTAATAATATAGAAATAGAAATTACTTTCTTACTTCTAGATAATAATTAGCTATTAGTAAAATATTTAAACTTTACTAAATAGTTTATAGTAATCTACTTTCCTATTTAGTAACTATAGAATAATATTACTAAAATTATAGTAAATACTTAATATTAAACTTTATAATAATTACTCTTTAGATATCTATTAAAAATTTACAAACCTAATCTATAAAGAAAATAATTAGTATATTATATTTAAGCTTCCTAAATATGATAGAAGTTAATAGGATTTTAATATTACTTAATATCTAGCTACTAAAATTTAAGATGTCTAAACTATAAATAACTCTAAAATCTTATTATACACTAAGGAAGGATATTTATAAATCTAATAAAACTGTAAATACTACTCTAAGGTGTAACGTAAGGATCTAGTAATATAATTCTTCTAGATAATTAATATAATTTATATAATTAATTATTAGCTAGCTATTTAAAATATTAGTCCCTACAGGATATTCATTATTACTACACTTTAGTTACTCAGCTAGAATAGATTTTACGTGTATTAGATATTATCTGAGAAACTAATTTATAAATTAACATATAAATTAGTAGCAATAGATTTTACAGAATACTCCTTAGGGATCTACTCATTATTCCTTTTCTTACTCTAAAGTTTAGGAAGGATACTCTTACTTTATATAGAGCTTTAAATAGAACTAATAGGAAAAAGATTATAATAATTAATATTATCTTAAGAGTTACTATACGCAGGAGGATTACTAGTAACTACTATACTCTAATTAGAGAAAGTTATAATACTATAGATAGATTTCTTTTACTTTAGTTAGATTTATTATATAGAAACTTAGAATAAACTTAAGGGGAGGATTATAATAAAATTAGACCTTTAAATAAGCTTATTTATATAATATAAGTAACCTTATAAGTATAAATAGCTAGATTTATCATAGACAGATAGAAAGAATTAACTTCTCTTCTCTCTAGAATCTAAGACCTACCATTTAGATTAACTTAGCTTTTAGACCGTAGATCTGCAAATATAATTCTACAGTTTTAAAAAAAGATTTTAATATTTTCTATCTGTTTTTGCTTCTCTTAGGATTTATAGCTGGAGGTGGTTAGTTAGTTTTAGTCCAGATAGGCCCTCTCAGCTATAGCCTATTTCAGTATATATAGAGTTTAGTAGGTAGACTTAGTAGTTCTGTAAGCTTATATATAAGCTAGTATCTATATTTACTATAGTATTAAGGATTATTTTATTACTAAATATAAGCTATATTCTACCTACTCTCCTATAGCTCTAAATATTAATATTTAGATTTTATAGCTAGATAAGGAGATTATAGATAATAAGGGAAAAGAATAATCTTCTAGAAGAAACTCCCTAGAGGGTAAAATAATATAACTACTAGTGATATTAATATAGTAGTAGATAAGATTAGAGAGATATAAAGCTAAATAAATAAACTATCTTTCCTAGTTTCTATATTAATAAATAATAAGTTTTTTATCTCTATGTAAATTAATAGTAGTTATAATTATTATAGAGTAGTTAGTGAGGAATTTATAAAGTAGTAGAGTTTTATTATTATTAACTTCCTATAGTTTTACTAATTAGAGATTATTCTAGATATTAGTGGGATTATAGTTATTATTAAGATAGTTAAAGCTTATATTAATTTAGATATATAAGTATCTGAAGCTTTATTCTATATTATTCTGAATATAGTATAGCTAGTAATTTTTAGGAAATTATAGTTATAATATTAAGGAGTTATTTTTAACTTTATAAGGAATAAGATAGAGATAGATATAATTAGTAGTTTTATAATACTAGCTATTAGTAATATTCTGAAGGATATATATATAGAGGAGTTTACTAACCTTATTAAGCTGTTAGTAATTATATTAGCTAATATAAGAGAGAGAGGTTATAAATAGATAGCTAATAATTTAGTATAAATTAATATAGCTTTCACTATTATATTAGTAGTAACTCTAAAGTAGCTAATACTTATCTTACTAAAAATGTATACTTCCTTTATAGATCTTTTTAATAAGGAAAAAGTTTCTAACTTTCTATTTTACTAAGGGATCCTTAATTATTATATATAGCTTAAGAAGAATCTAGATAGAATTAAACTGGATCTGCCTTGGGGATTACTCTATAATATATTATAAGAGTATCTTCTTGAGGTATAATATTAGGTTACTAACTTAATAGATAAAGGCTGGAAATAAGTTAGTTTCTTAATTATAGAGGTATCTATCTTTCTAGTTAAGAAGCTAGGAGGAAAGTAGTAGTTTTATATTAATTATTATATTCTTAATACTATTAATATTTATAACTACTACTCCTTACTGTTAATTAAGGAGATATTTTATTTATTATCTAAGGTAAAATAGTTTATAAAAGTTAATATTTAGATAACTTTCTATAAAATCTATATTATAGAGTGGGATAAATATAAAATAGTTTTCTAGATATATTTTAGCTTATTTAAGTAGCTAGTTATATCTTTTAGGTTAACTAATAAATCTACTATATTTTAGTAATATATTAATAGGATATTTTAGGACATTCTTAATAATTTTATTATAATATATTTTAATAATATCTTTATTTATAGCTATAGGTTATAGGCTAATTATAAAGCTGAAGTTATTTAGGTTCTAGAGTAACTAAAGAAGACTTACTTATATCTAGATCTAGAGAAGTATAAGTTTTAGTATAGAAAACTAAATATTTTAGTTTTATTATTAAGGTGGGGAGGGGGATATATTATAACTTTAAGAAGATTAAGATTATTTAGGAGTGGGAGGTTCCTAAGAATATTTTGAGTATCTGGAGTTTCCTTAAGTTTGTAAATTTCTATTATAACTTAGTGGATTACTTCTCCAGTATAATAAAACTTCTTATATAGTTAATATAAAAGGAAGTTTTATTCCAGTAGGATAAAGTTTATAAGAAAGTATTTAATATTCCTAAGATTATATTTATATTAAAACTAATTATAGCTTAATAGAATCTAGAGAAACTTATAGTAGTAGAGGTAGATTATTTTAGGATAGTATTAGGAAGTTACTTATTATAGAAGGATAAAGAGAATATTCTATAAATAGTAGCTTACTATTCAGTCTAACTAACTTCAATTTAGTGGAACTATATTATTTATAATAAGAAGCTATTAGTAGTTATATTATACTTAAAGATATAGTTAGTAAAACTATAAAATATAGTAAAACTTTTTATTATTCTTTCTGACTATAAGATTTTAGAATATTTTATAAACTTAAAACCTATTTTAGAATAATAGGTTAAGTAGGCTGAGATTCTATTAGAATTTAGTTTTATTCTGAAATATTATTTAGACTACCTTACGGAACGTCTGGATATTCTATTAAGATATAGATAAGATAATATAATTAAGCTAAAGTTTCTAATATAAATCCTTTACTTTTTATAGATTAATATAGTAGATATAGTTAGATTACTCTCTATAATTTTAATCTAATAGATAGGAATAAATAGAGATAGAGAAGAATCTATATTAGTAGTTAATAATTACTAGCAAAATACTATTAAACTACTAAATAAATATATAATATTCTAGGATACTATACTACTAATATTCTAAAATTAAGAGGTTTTAGTAATACTAATATATAAAATCTGCTGGAATATAATCTAATAGGTAGTATAAATATTCCCTCTAGAGGCAGATATAAGGATATAGGTAGCTAACTACTTAGTGAGGTTAGATAGTATATTATTATACTAGAGTAGGATGTAAGTTCCTAAATATAAACTACTAACTATAGTAATTTTTTAAGTAGTTTATAACTTTTCTGTCTTAAGTTACCCTAATGTTAACTTAATATTTATAATATTTTTGTGGGATTAGTATTAGGATAGGATGTTAAGGGATATTAAGTGATTTATTAAGGTGTATAATATCTATTAGCGTTCTTATAAGAGTTAGAAGTATTATTAGGAATTTTTATAGCTCCTCCTAATCCCTAATAGATTCTAGTTTTAAATTTTAATTAATTTTATAATAAAGTTACTTTCCACTACAGAAAGTAATTCTAGGTTTCTAATAGTTAATGTAGATTAACTTTCTAAATATATCTAGTTAGAAGTTATAATATCTATATTAGCTGAAGTTTATATAGAGTATTTCTAGAGTATATAGTAGTAGTTCTATAGTTTCCCTATATTAATTATTACTAACTAAAAGTCTAGCTAGGTTAGCGTCTTTTAGTTAATATTATACTAATCTATAAAAGTTAAATAATTCTTTTTAATATTATTCCATCTCTAGATAGATAACGTAGTTAATAAGCAAGCTATTAGAAAACCTAGTTTCTTACACCTTCTTACCTTTAACGTATATTATTTCCCCAGATATAATGTAATTAATAAAAGAGAGAAGCTTAAATAATACTTGCTGTCTAAGCTCTCAAAAAAGACTCTAATTGTACTATTAGTACTACTATAGAGATATATTTAATATTTTAAATAACTCTCAGTATATAATTAAAAGGAATATTATTATAATATAATACTATACTTAATTTGCGGAGGTTAACTATATTTGAAGAGGAGAAGCTAGTTAAGTATATTCTTAATCTAGATTCCTAATTATTTCCTCCTTATACTAGTAATGTAGAAGATATAGCTAATTAACTACTTACTAACTATAATATACTACTAGTTAGGAAACGCTAGATTTTAAATTTTATTAAGTGATAATTATAGCTCTAAATATATTTGTTTTATAAGTATAACTATAAGAGAGCCTAATATAAAGATCTAGATATAATAAATATATAGTTTCACTTTATAGCGAATATAATTATGAAATATAGTATTATAAACTCTAATATTGATAATTTTAATAAGATTAGCTTTATAATAAGTTAGATTATATCTAGTATAGTTATTATAAATACAGAAAGATATTCAAATATAAAAATAATATAGTTTAGTAATTATAAATAGATAATAGTTATTCAGGCTATTAGTCTGTTAGGTTATAATATTTTACTATATATTATTATTATAAGCTAATATTATCTCTCTATTTAGTATATAGAAATAGGTTTCTTATATAACTAAATTATTATAATATCTGAAAATAGATAGATAATAAATAAAAGAGGCTTAGATTAGTTTTAGTATTTTAATTAATATATAAAGTTATATATAAGTAGTAATTATTACTTCCTTATTATTAATAAATATAAGAATTACTATACTATTAGCTTTAAAATATATTATGAGGAAAATAATATTATTACTCTCTATATATTAGTTTATTCTTCTTATTTATTTTAGCTTTTAGATATTAAGTATTTTAGGTTCTTAAAGAAGGCATATAATTAATAAATTAAGGATAAGATATACTGAGGTAATATCTATATTACGAAGGAAAATTTCTTCTTTATATTTTATAATACTTTTATATAAGTTCTTACAGTTAAAAATATCCAGAGAGGTTTCAGAGGAGCTAAACTTATCCCTCTTAGTATGGAAAGTATATTTTTAAAGCTTAATATAAAGTTATATGTTCTAATATCTTTAGGATCCCCCCTAATAATATCCTCTATATAAACTTCTAAAATACTAAATAATCTAATAGAGATATCTTCTTAATCTAAACTAATTAAGAATGAAATCTCCTACTATTAAAATAACTTACTAATTTTAATTATTAAAGCTATAGAGTATTTATTAAAGGAGATATATAAATTTATATATTAGATTATATTATTAAGGTCTAAAATCTAGATCTTTTAGGAAGAGAATAACCTACTTAGCTAGTATAGGAAGGTTAAGAAAATATATCTTAGATAAGGAAGAAGTCTTACTATAACTAAGATAGAGGATATTTAGTTACAGAGAGAGGCGATAACTCAGATTAAGGAGGAATTATATTAAAGTAATAGTTATTAGCTAAGGATTAAGATAAGCTAATAGTAATATAGCGTCTGTAGGAATACTAGTTATAATATGCAAATATATTCATTTATTAAAGAAACGTCTAATGAAGAGGATTCTAAGTAGTTTAATTAAATTTAATCTTTCTGTTATTACTTCTTAATTGTGTTTATGTGATGGGTGGTTGTTTCCTGATAGTTTGCTTGTCCTGACAGCTTGCTTACTAACCACGTTAGTAATATAAAATAAGTAATATTTAAGATTTAAGTATTCCTATAGGTATATATTACATTTTTATAGATAGACTAACTATAATATATTACTATATACTAATTAGTATTTAATAATAGAGACTCTTCTGTAACTAGAGTAAATTTTAATAAGTTTCTAAATAATTTTAAGATAATATCTATCTTATATCTTATAATAGAAGGATCTTCTATAAACTCAAACTTAGAGTAAGCTTTAATATTCTTTACTTATTTTAAGGAGGATATAATTTTAGCCTAAGTTATAATAGCTTACGCCTAGTAGTATAATAAGATAGAGGCTAATATAATATAATAAATAGTAGAGAGATTCTAAATTAGTAATAAAGTTAAGCTTTCCTTATAATATATTAAGATAAACTAGCTAATTAAGAAGTTTAACTAAGTAGCTTATAAATATTATATTATTAATATACTAAACTTACTTAATATTATATTAGATATCCTCCCTAGTATCTACCTAATATTCTATATTAATTTCGTTAAATAGGCTGAGAATATCTCCTTACTTTTATAATATTATATGGATATTTATCCTAATTCTATTTTTATCTTAGTGAGGGAGGATAATAAAGTTTAGGAAGAGTATAAAATTAAGGAGATTCTTATAATAAAGAGTACTTTAGAGTAGAGATAGAATTAAAATATATTAGTTAAATAGAGAAGCTATAATATATTAACTTAGAAACTTTTCGAAAGTTAAGTTAATAATAAAGTAGTATTATATTTTAAATTATAATATAGTAATACTTATAAATATAATAGACTAATATTAAATTACTAATAATAGAAAGCTATATAAGTTATAAATAGGATTTCAAATAACCTCTAAACGATATAAATATAAAGATATAAAACTACTTCTTAATAAAAAAATTATTATCTTCTTTCTCCTTCTCTATTATATCTATAAACTCCTCTTTATCCTCCTTACTCTCCTTATTATTATCCTTAATAGGGATAAATATAGCTAACTGTTAGCTAAAATATAATTAGTGGGAGTGGGAGGTAGTAAGAATATAAGGGTGATAAATAGGTAAACTAGTTTTAGTAAAGTTAAGAATATAGTTATAATAATTATAGAGGGTAGTATAACTACTAAAGTATATAATAATATTCTACTAAAAAGAGATTAGTAAGATAGTTTAGGAAAGAAAGGAAAGAAAAGAAAGAAAAGAAATTTACTATTATCTATATAATATTATTAAGATTAGTAATTATTTATTTAAGAATAAAAGTAGTAGTAAGTAAGATACTATTTTTAGTATAAGATAAGGAGGTAGTAAGTATAATAGTAATATAGATAGAGGATACTTACTAAGTATAATAGAGATATTTATTATAATATTAAACTATAGTGGAAATGTTAGGCGAAAAAATAGTAATATAGTAGCTTTTAAAGCTACCTTCCTTATTACTAATAGGAATAGTGGGGATAATAATATACTTACTATAAGTAATTAAATAATTAATTTGGTAACTAGTAATATATAACTTAAAGTTAGTAGTAAAGAGATATAAACTTTACTTATATTTTAATTTTATTACTAAATATTTATAGTAGGAGTAACTCTAACTTAGAGTATAATTTTAGGTAAGATTATTTCTATTATATTTAGAGTGATAGTTAAAGTAAGCAAATTTTACTATTTAGGAGGATTAGTTCTCTTTATTATTAGAATTACTTTTAATAATATAGTTACTATAAGTGTGGAAAGTAAGCTTATAGGGGGAGAAGTAGCAGTTAGGATTATTATTAGGAGAACTAACATCAGTAGGAGAAGTAATAAATATAATAGAAGGAAGTAGTAATAATAGGGAAATAGAGGTAAAATAGCAGTAAATTAGTAGTATTATAGGGAGTATAGTAATGAAGTAAGTAAGTTATCTAAAGAAAGGAAAGGATAGTTATAATATAGGAGGAAAGAATATATTTTATAGTTATAGAGGAGAGGGGGATTATAATATAGGATTACTTAGGGAGTAATCTGGGGGATAATAATATAAATCTTTCTATTAGCTAAACTATCTAATATTAGAGAGATATATTTTTCTATTAGCTGGATCTATATAGGTAATTAGGTAACTAGTAGTATAGCTATAAGACTATTAATAATTATTATTATTATAGTGATAGAGGGAGAGTTAGTAGGAAGTATATTATAGACTTAAGTCTTAAAGCTTATATAGAATACAGTTACGTAGGCTCTATAAAGCTACTACCCCTATAGTTTAGTGAAGAGTTTTCACTATAAATATAAACTCTTCAAGTTTATTATAATACTATTTAGACACTACTAAAGTATCTCTTATAGTTAGCCTCTAATATATTAATATAGATAATATAGCTAGCTATTATAGCTTTTTCTTAAGATAGTTATGGAGAATAATATAAACTTTTCAATAGATTACAGATTTTATATAATATTAGAATAATATCTTCTGATTATAATAAATATCCTTATGTAAGTTAGATTATCTATTTTATTTCTTAGTATTCTAGATAGTTTAATTTTTAATACTATAGTTTTAAATCTATCTTCTATTAAGCTGAGAATAATATTACTAAAGTAGTAGTAATCTACTAACTTTTTATAGTAAGATTAAATTTCTATTTTAGTATATTCAGATTAGTAAGGATTACTCTATCTAGATTTATAATATTATTTCCTTAGAAGTATCCTCCTCTAAAGTAAAGTTATTTATTACTAAATATATTCATAGGGAATCCTTCTATATATAAAATATCTCTAAGTAAAACTCTTAATTTATTATTCAATATTAGTATAATTATTTCAATATATTTAGAGTAGCCTATTTTAATATTAGTTATTTAGTTACTTTTGCTCTGTATCTGTAGTAGTACTTAAGCTCTTCACTCTATATATAGTTCTAACTATAATATTTACCTAGTAATAGTATTTATACTAATGCTAGCTTATAACTAGTTTAAATAGTAATACAATTACCTATTATTGTGGATAATTATACCCCCAGTTATAATATTTAACCTTATAGCGGAGGAAAACCTTATAGTAATAATTAGTAAGAGCTTCAGTGAGGCTAAAGCTTAATGTATATAGCTGAAAGTAACTACTAAAGTTATAGGGTTAAGAACCTTTATAAACTTCTTAAAGATAGGATAAAATAGAGAGCTGAGAGCTAAGTATTCTATAATTTATCGCTCTTCTATATCCTTCACGATAAAATTAAAATTCCCCTTAAATTTATATAGTTACTTATAACTAGGGGAATATAATAATAGAAACTATATATTCTATTATAACTCTATAACTAGAAGTATTAATATCTCCTAGAGAGCCTAAATAATATTATAAATACTAATATTAACAGGCAGACTCTAGAAATTCAGAAGAAAATTATCTAGCTATCCTAAAATATACTATATTAAGCTAATAATCTCAGAGACTAGTTATTAATTAGATAGTATCCTAATATTAATATACTATACTAGTTACTAGATATTTTAGAATATTATAATATTATAATTAATAGGGTTTTAGATACTATATAACTATATTAAATATATCTATATTTATATTATTATTATTTATATATTAGTTACACTTAATTAAAATATTAAGATTATTTACTAATAAGAGTAGACTAAGTTCCGCTCTACTTACATAGAGATTATAAGTTAGCTTATATTAGTAGCGGAAAACTTTCGTTTCAGTAGTAGAAAACTTTCATATTAGGGGTGTGAAACTTCGTCTGAGGGGTCTGGAGGATATTAAAATTACGGATATTAAGGTTATAATAAGTGTTCGAATAGAGTAGAGTTAGTAGTAATTGAATCTCTCGAGATATTTGAATTATATATAACGTGAGGGTGTGATAGCGTGAGGGTATAAAGTTAGTGTGGAAGGAGTTATTGGTTGTTTGTTGTTAAAAAGGTTGATGTGGGGTGGGTATGCTAGCTGCTGTAGCTACGAGAGGTTTAGGTCTAAATTAACTTAAGGCTAGCTGCAGTAGTTAGTAGGGGAGTGAGAAAGCTGAAATTATACTTCAGGAGGTAATATATCCACTAATAGTTGCAATAGAGAGTAAGCTATTAGCCCCTCCTATTAATATTAGTTATAATAAGTTAAATTATTATTATTAGAGTATAGTTATTATATTATAATAAGTTATTAATAATATAGATATTAGTTTTAGAGTCTTATAGCTAGATTTTATTTAAAGACTCTACTATTTTTATAATATTTTTCTAGTGGAACTAATATCTAACTTCTTTATTATAATTTTCCTGGAAAATATAGAGATCCTGAGGATTAATATAAACTAAATAAGATTATAACTTCTTCTTAATTACTTTAGTTATAGATTATTTTATTTCTGAAGTTTCTTTTAGTATTTTTATCTTAATAGTCTCCTTCTTTTTAAAATAGTAATCTTAGGTGAAATATCTAACTTTTCTATAATTATAATAAGTAGATTTACTTTTCTTAGAGAATATAATTTAAGTTTTATTTTTATTTATCTAGATTATAGTAGACTAAGTAATAAGTAACTTCTTACTATAGAGGTAGAATTTATTTATAAGATCTAACTATAATATCTCTAAGTTTACTATATTTTTATATTAACTTTCTAATCTTATTCTAGCAGCTTAATCTTAATATTAAGAGTCTATTCTATATATAAATAAGTAGATAAGATCTTTATCTATAATTACTTTTTTACTATTTTAGAAGTAATAAGTAAGTTTATTAAACTTTATAATATAACTTATAGGGTTAGATTTTCTAAATATTAGTAAGTAAAGCTAGTAAAATAGGGTGAGACTCTAGATAGACCTCTATTGAAATGGAGTGAGACTCTAGATAAACCTCTATTGAAATAGAGTGGAATAATAATAACAAAAACAAATAAAAGAACCCTACAAAAGAGTGGCTGTAATAGTTATACGGCTGTAGCTATATAGCTATACTAAAAGGGATAAAAAATGAAGGGAAAAACTAGCTTGAATTACTACTGTAACTAGCTTACTATATTACAGTTAAATATATAGCTACGTAGGGCTGTAGCTCTATGTACAGCTAGTAGCTACGTAGCCTCTCTATACAGCCTAGTTAGCCTCATAGCTACCTATAGCCTCATAGCCTCCAGGCTTATTATAATCCTCCCTATTTTTAAAAGCCTACATCCCCACACATTCAAAAATCCAGACAAAAATGAAAGCCTAACTAACCCCACAGAGTAAAAAAAAAGTTAAAAAAAAATTTAAACTATAACCCTCAGCTATACATATATATATATATAACCTCTTAGTTATACTATTTATCATTTATACCAGTAAACTACTTGAATATATATAAGTATTACCTCCCCTAGCTGGAGGTCTATTAAAATCACTATATATAGTATATACTGAAATAAGCTATAGCTGAGAGAGCCTATCTAGACTAAAACTAACTAACCACCCCCAGCTATAAAACCTGAGAGAAGTAAAAACAGATAGAAAATATTAAAAAAAATATTTTAAAACTATAGAATTACATTCGCAGATCTACAGTCTAAAAGCTAAACTAATCTAAATAGTAGATCTTAGATTCTAGAGAGAAGAGAAGTTAATTCTTTCTATCTATCTATAATAAATCTAGCTATTTATACTTATAAGGCTACTTATATTACATAAATAAGCTTATTTACAGGCTTAATCTTATTATAATTCTCCCCTTAGGTTTATTCTAAGTTCCTATATAATAAGCCTAACTAAAATAAAAAAAATCTATCTATAATATTATAATTCTTTCTAACTAGGATATAATAATTACTAGTAATCCTCCTGTATATAGTAACTCTCAAGATAATATTAATTATTATAATCCTTTTCCTATTAATCTTATTTAAAATTCTATATAAAGTAAAATTATCCTTCTTAAGCTTTAGAGTGAGAAAAGGAATAATTAGTAGATTCTTAAGGAGTATTCTGTAAAATCTATCGCTACTAATCTATATATTAATTTATAAACTGATCTCTCAGATAATATCTAACAAATATAAAGTCTATTCTGGCTGGGTAACTGGGGCATAGTAGTAGTAAATATCCTGTGGGGACTAACACTTTTAACGGCTAACTAATAACTAGTTATATAGATTATATTAGTTATCTGGAAGAATTATATTACTAAACCTTTATACTGCATCTTAGAGTAATACTTACAGTTTTATCAGATTTATAAATATCCTTCTTCAGCGTATAATAAGGTTTTGGAGTTATTTATAGTTTAAATATTCTGGGTTTTGGTAGTTAGGTATCAAGTGACACTGAAATCCTATTAACTTCTATTATATCTAGGGAGCTTAAATATAATATACTAGTTGTTTTTTTTATAGATTAGGTCTATATATTTTTAATAGATATCTAAAAAGTAATTATTATAAAATTTAGCGTTAGGTATTTATTATAATCCTAATAATACTATTTTATAGTTACTAAATAGGAGAGTGGATTATTAGAAACTATTTAGTAAAGTCTAAATATTTTGCTGATAGCTAACTATTATCTGTAAGTGAGAGGGTAATTCCTATTTCTATATTATTAGAGGTTTTTAGTATACTAAACGTTTTCTCTAGGATTGAGAACCTTATTATAAATATAAATTTAAGACTATTTTATAGCTTTAAAATTATATATATATCTATCTAGTTACTATTTAGTTAGGATTACCTAGATATTAGCTTTCAGGATCTGAAGAATATCCTCAGATATACTTATACCTCTATAGAACTCTAGTAAGTTATTAACCTTTTTGATAAAATTATTATTATTATTTAATCTCTATAGAGAATCTGAATAAAATATAAGGTTACTAAGCTAATCTACAGTAAGATTAACTTAATAGTTCCCACTATAATAGTATAAGAAAACTATAATATTAATATTAAAGAGTTAATATCTCTAGTGATTATTAATATTACGTCTGGCGTTATAAGTACTACTGTTAATAGGTATACTTACTTATGTGTTCTAAGGGGACTTATTATTAATATAAAATAGGCTAGCTGACCCTATTTACAGACTTGTTCTAAGTAGAGTAATAAGTTTAAAATTATCTAGATATCCTTCTAGTTAAAGAGTTTCCTCTATATTATAAAGTAGTATATATTACTTAACTTCTTTCTGTAAATTATTACTTTCTAGATAGTTTAGACTTAGGCTTCCTCTATAATAGCTAATAAAATAGTTTACTAAAGTTTAGCTATCTTTATATTAATCTACAGTAGTAAATAGCTTTTACTAGTTTAATATCAGCTTTTAACTATATTCTAGAACTAGGAACATTAGTCCAGATAGATCTATATTAATAAAATAAGATCTTCCTCCTACTTATAATCTTTAGAAACTAGAATAATAGTAAAATAAATTTTAATAGTATAAACTCTTCTTCTGATAACTCCTAAAAAATAAGTAAGCAGAATTCTGAGATAATTTATAAATAATTTATTATTAGGTTATAATATTCTATATATTTATTTTCTTAATAGCTGAAAATAATATTATAGGGATTATTACTTCTAGAGTCTGAAAATAATCTCTACCTACTACTAGAGAAGTTTCTAAGTTATCAGATAATATTATTAAGATATTACTATTAATATCTAGTAGAATACTTAACTTCTTAGGCTTTACTTATTCGGCTCCTAAGAATATCTTATAGTTATCTTATATCTTCTTCTATCATACTACTATATTTACCTTATTATTATTTTTATAATCTCAGAACTATTTAAAGAAACTAGGTTAATTATATACTAAATCCTCCTTAGCTGGAATATTAAAATAAAATTCTTAACTGAGATATAGTTTCTATACTATTCTAATAATGTTATAACCTATAACTTACTTTAGGATTTATCTAATATTAAGAACAACTTATAACTAATTAAATATTATAAGGAAGAATACCCACTATAGGTAATTATTTCTAGTATATATAGTATATAACTATTAAGTAATTAGATAGAAAGAGTTTCAGTATTATCTTAAAATAGTTAGGTTTATAAATACTATTACTATTATATAATATAATTCTCTATTACTATCATACTATTAATTATCTTAATACTAAGCTTATTTCTTATCTTAATTAATAATTAGATAGATCTATACTTCACCTCAACTTAGTTTATATTATATAATAATAATTTAGAAATAATTCCCTCTTGCTTTTTATCTATATTAATAAGTATTTTCCTTATAGGTTTTATTTAATACTACTAAAATATAGAAATTATATATTTTAGTATATTTCTAAAGTATCTATTAATACTCAGTAATCTATTTATCTCTATTAATAGCTTCTCTAAGTTTAATATCAACTAGTAGGTTATATAAAACTAGAATATAAATATCTAAGAAACTTTATAATACTAAGAAAGTTAGTCTATTTATTATTTTAATAAATATACTAAGAAGTTATTCTCTTATTATTATACTTCCTATTAGTATCTATAGGGGTAACTATAAGTAGTTAAGTTCTACGTTAAGTTAAAAATCTAGAGGTTAATTATTAAAAACTCCTAATTCTAAATATAGAAGTTAGTTACTACTGTTAGAATATTATCTATATAGTTAGCTATCTTAAGGAGTTTTTAGTATTTCTAGTGTTTAAATTATAAAATCTAGAGAGGTAAGTATAATAGAGTATTCTTTTATAATTTTATTAACTTATTCAGAGTTATAGAAGTTATAAATAACTAATTCTGAAACTAGTTTAATATTTATAGTAAGTAAAGAATTTTTCTCTGAAGTTATATAGAGAAGTTAGCTTTCTTGTGAAGTAGATATTATAAAGGAGGGATTTATAAACCTAAGTTATATTATTAAGTTAAAAGGAATAAATATAAATGTTAAGTTAGTAAGATCTTAAGTTTAAGCTAAATAATATATATATAGAGGAAGTTCTAAGATTCTTTATCTATAGTAAAATTATCTCTTTTTATAGATATAAATCTAAGAATAAGTAAATTATTATAGATATTATTCTACGTAAAAGTAAATTACTACTTATGTTAAGAATAGTAAGTAAATAGTAAGTAAATAATATTGTTATTTAGATAAAAGGTATCTTATTATTATTTAGTGGGTATAAAAGGGAAGCCTTCTCTTCTAAATTAATTAATATTTTTCCTCTATTAATTACTCTAGAATCTTTATTTTTACTTTCTTTTATCTGTGAATATCTCTTCTACTATATTATATTTTAATTACCTTCTTCCTGGAAGAGTAATAGATACTCTATAAGTATAATTCCTTAATAAGTTTTATAAGATTTATTTAATTTATAATTTAAACTTCTCTACTTTTTTATAAATTATTAATAATATATTATAATAGGTTTTAATTACTTCTTCTAAAATTTTAATATATATTCTTTTTTTTATTTCGCTCTAAGTTAATATATAATCTAACTTATTATCTTCAGGTTTTAGCTAATTTTATATTCCTTAAGATTAAGATACTTCAGAATAAATATTCTGAAGTTATTCTTACCTATTAAGTTTATAGTTTTAAGCTTCCCCTCGAGATGTAGGTAAACTTCTGGAGAGTCCTTATAGGATCTTAGGATTATCAGCTTGTTTGAGAATATACCTATAGTATATTCACGCTTTATTATTAAGTATTTATTTATTTCAGTATTACTTATTAGTCTGGATCTTAAGTTTATAAGTTATTTTAATATCTTACTACTATCTATAGCTTCTTTATTTAAGGGTATAATAGGTAAAATACTATCTCTTATAATTATTATAAAGAGTATATCTATATAATTTATAATAAGTAAAATAGTTTATAAGTTTATAATCTATATTTTAAGTATATATTATTACCTGGAGGCTTTTATACTAACTACTTCTTTTATAAAACTTAGAATACTTACTTTTTTAATTTTAATATTATCTATTAAAGATTTAGTTTTAGCTACTATTATATAGATAAGATATATTATCTTAATGGCGAATATAATAGCTTCCTTATTCTTAAGTCTAAGATCTCTTAAGATTTTAAGAAAATTATTATTAGTAGAGTTAGTTTATTTAACTTTACTTATTAGTATAATATATTTTTCCCTTAATAGAAGAAATATTTTAATATTCTTAATACTCTCTTTACTTTCTTAGCTTATCTTTTTATATATAATCTACCTATTATATTCAGCTTTCCTATTCTTATTAAGAAGTATTAATCTTTAGTTTAAGAGTAACGCTTCCTAGTAAGCTAGAGAAAGAAACTTCTTTACTTATATTATCAATTTCTTTAAGAGAAATAAGATAGTTATTATTTATTAAGTCTATAAATATATCTAGTTATTATAAATAAGAAAATAAAATAATAAAAACTAGAAGAAAGAAAAGAAAGAAATAAATAAGGAAATCCTTCTAGTAATAAGTATATATTATGTTTTTATTCTTTAGTATAATATCCTTTTCGTAAGTAAAATTATCTTCCCCCCCTAAGGTTCTAAATGGTATCTTATTAGCTGGAAGCTTCTATATATTTCTCTTGAGAAAAATAATAAGTTTTATAACTGGTAGTTTGTCTGTAAATACTACCTATTATTTTTATAACTATATTAAGTTTGGAAACCTTAATAGATAGTATTAGCTATTATACTGGGTCTGTAAATATACTAATTTAGTAAATATAAATTATTATATCCAGTCTGTTTAAAAAATATTAAGTTTACCTTATAGTATAAAAAGTAGGTATCTATTATAGTTATTTAGGTTTATTAAAAGTGAAGTATCTTTCTTTTTATACTTCTGTCACTTAATTTAACCTGCGAATATTTATACTATCTGAGATAAAATCGTAAGTTGAAGTTACTATATATATATTATTAAACTGTTATATCTTAATACTAAGTTTTTAAGGATAGGGTTATTACTAGAATTTAGATCTTAAACTTAGAATCCTAAAGTATCTTCTCCACTATATACTTAATACTTAATAGGTATTCTTTTTATTAAGTTATTAGTTTTACTAAAATATTATTATTAGTTTCGCCTGGAATTATAGATTCTTCCTCTTTTTCCTCTTTTTCCTCCTTATTAGCTATAAACTCTCTCTAAACTGGAAAGATTTTTACTAATTCTTTCTCTAGATTAAATCTGTAAATATCTAGATCTGAAAGTTCCTAATATTCTTAAGGAGCTTATATAAATTTCCTTAATCTGTTTCCTCTATATATTACTTTAGTAATTTCCTTTCTAGATAAGATTTTAAGTTTGTAGGAAAAAATATTAAGTATCCTTAAATAAATTCGAAAGGAGCCTATCTATCTATATTCTAATTTTCTATCTGAGGATTTATTAATTACTTACTTGATATTATAAATTAAAATTATATTGCTAGATTCTAGTTATTTATCTTATAGTATGTTTCCTTTTTATTTATTAAAACTTTCTGCTGCTTTCTTATGTTAATTAGTTATTATTACTACTACTTTCTCTCTATCCTTATTTAATTATATAAAAACATAAATTCTTATATTTATTTCTTTTTTTAGTATTCTTATTAATATTCAGTCTAGTATTCTCTATATTAGTATAAGTATTTTAATAAATATAACTACTTTATATCTATACTTTAAATAGAATAATATAAATTCTATTAATATTCTGACTATTATTTAGTTTGTGAATAAGGTAGCTAGCAGAAGAGGTTAGGGATTTTTACTATTATTACCTTATAGTTATACTAATAGTATATAAATAATTAGTTAATATCTAACTTTAATTACTCTATTAGCTTATAAGTTATAAGCTGAAGTAATTTTACGCTTTAGGCTATATTACTTGTTGAACTTAATAATATGCTTCTTATTTTCTAGCTTTCTATCTATTATAAGGATTCTATAAAAGCTGTAGTATATAATAACCTCTTTCTATAGAAACTTTGTAATTACCTTTAAAGTAAGTTATAGAAGCTATTAAGTTTCCAGCTAGCCTGTAAATATATTTCTTATCTTAATAAGATACTATTTTCCCACTCTCTAGATATCTAAGTGGATATAGTTAAATAAAAGTTCCTAAAAAATAGTAAAATTATAGAGATCTCCTATTCTATATACTCTCTTTATCTAATAATCTAGATAATATTCTACTGCCTCCTGTATGTTTTTATATATATTAGGCTAATAGTATTAATCTGCTAACTTCTTATAGATAGTTTCTTATTCTTAATAGCTACTCTTATTATATATAGTTACTATTAATTATCTTTATAGTTCTTCCCTATTAGTAATATATTAAGGAATTATATAAAATAGTGTTAGTTAGGTTAATAGTAGCTTATCCTATAATTAGAATATTAAAGCTTTCTGCCTGAAAGCTCTAAATTAGCTAGAGTTAATTCTAAGTAGCCTCTTTAGTATTAATAGGTAATGAGCTATTTATTTAATCTCTCTTAACTAGGTTTGTAAATAGTCTAATACTACTACTGGAAGTATTAAGATTTTATTAATTTAGCTAGTTCTATCTATTATAGCTTCTAAGTTAAATATTTCTTTAATATATTAATTATCTCCTATAGTATATACCCTTTCAAAAAAGCTTCTAGTTATTATATCTATAAAGAAGATCTATATATTAATCTAGTCGTTAATATTACCCTCCCCTTACTTATTATTTTAGTTAGATAGTCTAGATAGTTTTTATAAAAAACTATTAGCTGCAGAATTAGCTACCCTATTAATATACTTAATCTTAAAGTTAAATATTCTAATTTATAATATCTAACAAATTACTAATACCCCTAGTAAATTAGAAGTAGCATTATTAAGCTGAGTAATAAGAGTTTTAGTATTAGTTTCTAATAAGAAGTATTGCCTATAGAGGTAGTTTCTTAAACGCTTCAGTATCTTCAACATTCCTTAAAACTCTTTCTTACTAACGTTATAGTTAAGTTCTGCACCTACAAATAAGCTACTTTCGAAGTAGATAATAACTTATCTTTACTTAATAAATTATCTAAATATAACTTCCTAACCAGTACTACTAGTATTTACTACTAAGTATATTTAGCTACCTATAAGGTTATAGTTAATAGATATAAGTATAGGAGAGCTACAGAGTTTATTCTTAAGTTATTCTATAGTAGTGATCTGCTTTTATTCCTATCGAAAGAAAATATTCTTCTTCAGTAAGTTATTAAGTAGCTTTACTATAGTGGAATAATCTTAAACTTATCCTCAATAAAATACTATAATACTGAGGAAGGATCATACTTCTGACACACTACTGCAGCATTTTTATTCCTTAATCTTTATAATTTTTAACTCCTCAGGCTATCTTCTATAAGTTCTACAGATATAACTAACTATCGCAACTATTTATTATACTTATTAAAACTTCACAACTGTAATTATATATCCTGTAAGTTTAACATTCACTAAAACCTTATTAATATTCTGAATATATTCCAGAATATATCTGCAAATACTAGAATAATATAGGTTATCTTCTTTATTATAAGTTATTATTAGCTTTTTAATTATAATATCATCCAGAAAGGTCTTACAGTAATAAGGAATCAAATTATAAAAGATCCTTATTATAATCCTTATAAATTATATAACTAAATTTTTACTTCCTATTAGAAGGATATAATATTAGAGAAGTCTAAGTAGTATAGTGAATATTATTAAGTCTCTACTCTTAAGATCTAAGGGAATTTAATTATATCTAGAAAAGATATCTAAAAGTAATAATAATTTATATATACTAAAATCTTCTGAAAATTCATTAGCCTCTAGAGGAAGCTCTATATCTTAAATAGTAACTATATTAATTTTTGTTACTAAGTTAATTAGTTATATCTTACTATTTTTCTTATATACTAAAAAGAATAAGTTCCTGTAGGTAGTATAGCTATATTTTAGTATACTATTCTGAATATATATTCTCAGGATCTCTAAAATATCCTCTATTAGGCTTTTTAGGATAGAAATTAACTTAGCCTACTATATTTTATAAGGAATTTTCTTAATTATCTAAAGTGGCGTAATAGAGTTTAGTATCTTTCCGTAATAACTAAAATCCCAGGTTAGTATTTTCTCTCTTACTTTTAAGATCTCTATTAGAAGCTCTTTCTCTAAAGTATATAGATAACTAAGTTTATTTAGAATTAGGTGTAATCTCTCTAGTGTTAAGTATTCTCTAGAGTAAATATTTAAAAGCTTTAGTATAATTATATCTGTAAATTAGATTATAAAATTATTAGTAATATTCTTTTTTACTTTTTCTTATATTTTTAACTTCTATTCTAAGTCTCCTTCTAATATTAACCTATCTAATAGTATATTATCTATAGGCTGGACCTTTTTGTCTTTTATTTTATATATAATGTTAATATCTTCTATAGGTCTGTTCTAAATATTAATTACTACTACTTCTTCTTACTATATCTCCCTCATCTTTTTACAAATAGTATCTACTACTTCTACTATATTTTATCCCTTATAATAAAACTTCCTTTATCTCTTAAAATTTCTTATATATACTTGTTATTTATATCTCAGGAATCTATAAAAACTATAAAGATACTATCCTTTATAGGATAAACACTCTAGACTATAATTTTCCAGAGACATAATAATACTACAAATCTCTTCTATTTTTAATTTAATTACCTTTCAGATTAAAACTTCTAAAATTACCTTAAATTCTTTATTAGTCTTATCTACTACTGTAATCACTTCTTCATTATTATCTAATAATTCTTTAATATCTTTTAGTATATTAAACTTTAGTAGTAGAAGTAGCCTCTGAGGGTTAGAATCTATCTTATTTACTGCTTTATACTAACTTTCTTCTTCCATATTTTATTTACTAACTGTTAATTTATAGGTCTTAATAGTAGCTCCTAGTTTCCCTCCCCTATAGAAAGAAGAAGAGAGTATATATACTAAATACAGTTAAAATTTAAAGAGTCTAGCATAATATCCAGAAACCTAGTAGTTAAGTTATATATATAAAATAATAATAGAATATTTAATTAAATACTTCCAGACTAAATTGAGCTAACTATCCAGTTTAAAGTATACTAGAATATTATATATATTTTAATAATAAATAGTATGCCTAAAACTAAATTCTTTATAATAGTTCCTTATGGTGTAATAAAGAACCTTATATTAGGAATATAATAACCCCTAATATAAATATTCTCTATTATTACTCCTCGGAAGTCTATAGTATATTTAATATCTATAATACTTTATAGTTCTAGATATGTAAGTATAATATATCTAAATAGATTAGCTTTCTAGATATAATTTTCAGAGATAATATTAATTACTAATCCAGTATTAATAATTCCTCAAATTTTTAGATTCCACAAGTCTATAAATTAAATATTAACCCAGAAGTAAGTTATTATAAAATCATAAACTATAGCGAGGCCTGTAATTATACTCTCTACAGCTCCAACTAACTTTATTACAGCACCCATAACTTCAACATCCACATTATAGACTTAAGTAACTAATATTAATTAGGTCTGCAAATTAGATAATAAAACTATTAGCATATCTTTCTTATCATTAGACTATAGTTTCATTAGTTTAGTAATATACTAACGGTTCTATTAATTAATCTATACTTAAATTACGCTCTCCTTATTACTAACTTTATTAAATATATCTGTAAATTCCTCCTTAACTAAAATAAAAACCTCTTTTATCTACTAGCTCTCTTAGTAATCTTTTACAACTAACTAGGCATACTTATAGCTAACTTAAGTATATACTAACCAGATTTTTTAAAGCAAATCTTTAGAAACTAAAACTTACCTCCCTACTTTCTTAAAATAAATATAATAAGCAAAAGCTTAATTATTAGTATTTATCAGCAGTATAGTAAAAACTAGTTACTTAGATATTTATTTAGCAGAAAGTATTCCCTAAGAAACCTCCCCCACAGTTAGTATTAGCTTATTATCTTAGTTTAGTTTAATAACCTTTAGCTCTAATTAAGAAAAGCTAGCTTAGTATCCTTTATTAGTTAAACTTACGAATAATTCCTATTAAGACTTATAATAGTAATAGAATATAAATCTTATAGAGGTTAACTTTAATCTGTCTGCAGTTATAATATCCTTAGTTACCACTTTGGATTTATCCTTAAATATAGTGATATAAATAGAGTTGGAAATTATAATATTAAATATAATATAAACCTCCTCTACTTATTTTTTTACTAATATTTAGCAAACTACCTATCAGCTTCTGTAATTAAGGTTTACTATTTTATATAATTCTAAATAAGCTTTATAAGTTTAGAGAATAATTATAATCTAATTTTATTAGCTTCCTTAGCTTCCTTCAGAAAAACCTGAAGTTTCTAAGTAATATAGAATAGGATTATCTTTCTATCTAATTAGTTTTTTTAGTATTCTTTATTAATAATACTATCTTATACTAATATTACTTTATTACTTCAGTAGCTAACGTAATAAGTATCTTTTCTATAGAAGTAAATACTATAAGTTTAGTAGACTATTATAGCTTTATAGGTTATTATATAATATCCTGACTATCTATACTACTAGTAGTTTATATTATTTATAGGCTAGTACTGAGGATAGAAGTAGTTAAAAGGTAGTATCTAACTGCTGTAAGCTCTACTTATTCTATATTAAGATCTTCTAAAGTTATTATCTCTATAAACCTATAAATTAGTTATATAAGAAGAATAAGTAGAGCTTAGTTTAATTAATATAACGTAAGTCTCTGTATATACTGATAACTTATTCTGCCGCCTGATAATACTATAGATTGCTAATATCTAATTATTTATAGAGAAGCTGGCGTTATTAACCTGAAGTTTTTTAAAGATATCTACTAACTCCTCCACTCTTATAGTAATATGTTCTTTAACTATCTTTACTTTCTTAGGTATCTAAACTACTTTATGTTTTATTAAAATTATCTTTAATAAACTTAGAGAGAGAGCTTTAGAAGCTAATATTTTTAGCTAATCTGTAAGTTATTTTATTAAGGTTTGGTCTTTTCCCTACTATATAAGTATAGCTTTAAAAGTCTTCTAATCTATATTAATAAGCTTGTGGAATTTATAGTAAAGATTTCAGGCTATTTCCCTCAGTGCTCTAGGAGGTATTCTACGTATAGTAATATGTATTAGCTTCTGGTTAGGTAGTTTGGGGTCTCCTTAGGTGGTAGTATAGATCTGGAGGTTATTAATTATAATTAGCAGAAATATAATTCCTACTAAATTATCTTCCTTTAGTAAGTTTCTAATTATAAAAGCTTTTAGCTTCTTATTAGAGTTTCAGTTAACTGTTAGGTCTGTAAGTTTATATATAGTTAAAAGTATTTCCTTAGTTTCTATCTAGATAGTTTTATCTGTTAGGATTAATATTATAGCTTTCTTAAGGTATAGAGTATAGTATATATAGACTTCCTTAATTATATCAGTTTTAGGTTTATAGGATAGGCTTACTAGTAATTTAAACTTATCCAGAAAATCAGAAATATTATTACTAATAAACTTAGGAGCTCCTTTAGACTAAGGAGATATAGTAGCTATAGTAGGCTAAGTTTAGAGTGTTTTTATCAGTATTAGGTAGTCTGCTATAGTTAGGATATAGTTTATCAGTGGAGTTATAAAGATATTTACAGATATATTATCTTTTCCTGATAGAGCTTTAGCTTAAGATCCTGAAGATAGGTTTCTAGTTGGATTATTATATTAAGAATAAACTGAAGGAGTGTCGCCTGAATCTTTTAAGATATTTAGAGCTTAAAGTTAAATATTTTTAAATACTAAGTCTGAGAATATAATAATAGCTAATACTGTGAAAGAGACTTTAGTATTAAGTTTAGTGTAACTATTATCTTTATCTTAAACTATCTTACGTAGGTTCTATTACGTTACGAAATTATTATAGTAAGTGATAATAATAATATTCTAATTGCTTATTATTAATAAGAGTAGTAGATAAGACTGTCTATATAAGATCTTTTACTATCTTTTTATCTTTATTATGTAATATTTTAATTTAATTTTATATAAAGCTACTAATTAATCTTCCTAAAAAGTTTAATAGATTAGTAATTTATAGTAATTTTAATATTATTTATCTTCTCCTTTTTTGGAAGTATCTAAAAGTCTGAATATAACTATTCTTATATATCGTTTTCTCTAAAAAGGAGGTATTTAAATTATAATAGTTTTCTTTTTTATCTAGCTATCTTTTCTATATTAGAGGTATTTAAGTTATAGTAATCTTCTTTTTATCTAGCTATCTTCTCTACGTTAGAGGTATTTAAATAGTCTATTTATTTATCCCTTTACTGGTTTTTAGATAAATAGGTTAATCTTACTGTATTTATTAGCTTAGTAGAATTACCTTCTTAATTATTTTATAATTATTATTATAATTATTATTTTCTATTATATTTAATAGAGTAATTCCTAGTTTATCTGTAGGCTAGGTTTGTAAATACTCTACTGATAATAATTTTATAATATAAAGTTATAAAAGTTTATTTAGTGAAACTATATAAATGTTAGTTTCTAAATACTTTCTAGGTCTCTAGAGTATTTACTAGTTTTGAGAGTATAAGTGTGGCTATCATTTAGTCTTCTTATTTTTAATATAGATCTATAAATAGCTTTCTTTAGTAATCTTTCCAGTCTTTATATTTATTTGCATGTTTTTTCTTGATAGTAGGATAATATATTATATTTTTATTATATTATATTGATGTTTGTTTGTTAAGATAGTGTAGAAGTATCTCTCTATCCCAGCTTTAAAGACTGAGAGTAGAATAATTTACCTCTGGGAGTATTATTAAAATAGGTTATAGCTGAGAGGGTCTATCTAGACTAAAACTAATTAACTACTTTTAGCTATAAAACCTGAGAGAAGTAAAAATAGATAGAAAATATTAAAAAAAATATTTTAAAACTGTAGAATTGTATTTATAGATCTATAGTCTAAAAGTTAAACTAATCTAAATAGTAGGTTTTAGATTCTGGAGAGAAGAGAAGTTAATTCTTTCTATCTGTCTGTAATAAATCTAGCTATTTATACTTATGAGGCTACTTATGTTACGTAAATAAGCCTGTTTATAGGCTTAACTCTATCATAATACTACCCCTGGGGGTATTCTTCCTCCTTAGAGTAGTATTTCCTTTTAAAATCTAGGTATTTTTTAATATAGTCTTATATATATAATAATCGATAAATTGTCGTAACTGTAAAGCTATATTCGGTCGGGTTTTATTCTTCTTTTTTGTGAGGCCTTGAGGGCTCTAAAGTAGTATATATGTAGCTATAATATAGCTATAGCTATATATATTACTATAGATCTTGTGAATTAATTGATATAGCTGTAGCCGTTGTTTTTGTGATTTTCGGGGGTTTATTTGAGGGATCCGTAAGATCCGTAGTATCCGTGGGATCTGTGGCCTTTGTAGCTTACGTAGCTATAGTATATATAGCTAGCCCTCTTGTTACTTTTGTTGATTTTCGACGCTTTTACTGTATATATAGCTATAGCTGTAGCTTACAGAAGCTATAGTATCCGTATAGCTATAGCCTCTATATAATCTATAGTATCCGTGGGATCTGTGGTATCTGTAGGGCTGTAGTAATTAAATAAATAGTTATATTTGAATATAGTTAATAGCGTTAGTCTGCGAATAGGTTAGTTAGTCTATTAGCCTAGCGGCAGGTTCGTTTAAATAGTATAGAAGTGTCTATTTATTACAGCCTTAATGAAAAGGAAGTAATAGGTATGAATCCTGGATAGAGACTCTATTGAAATGGGGTAAGACTCTAGATAGACCTCTATTGAAATAGGGTGAGACCCTGGATAGACCTCTATTGAAATAGGGTAGAATAATAACAACAAAAATAAACAAAAGAACCCTACAAAAGAGTGGCTATAACAGCTATACGGCTGTGGCTATATAGCTATACTAAAAGGGATAAAAAACGAAGGGAAAAACTAGCTTGAATTGCTGCTGTAACTGGCTTACTACGCTACGGTTAAATACGTAACTACGTAGGGCTGTAGCCTTACGTATAGCTAGTGGCCACGTAGCCTCTCCGTACGGCCCAGTTAGCCTCATAGCCACCTATAGCCTCATAGCCCCCAGGCCTATCACACTAGTTTCTAACTTAACCTCTCAGAATAATTTCTAATTCTATATAGACTTATAAGAGGATTTCCTAAATCCTTAATCCTTCACTAATATAGATAATTAGTATTATTAATATAGTTAAGATATTATTCTTTAGTTAGTTACTTATATATATATTATTAGTTTTATTAATCTAGCTTCCTATTATAAGATTATAGACTTCTAGTTTAAAGGTTACTTAAGTAAACTATATAAGCTAATTTAAACTACTTCAAAGAAAGTATTCCTTAAGTATTTTTAACTAAAAATCTTTAAACTAATTCTCAGAGGTTTCTTAGTTTTTAGAATTATATATATTACTCTTAATAATTATTAGGATTTTTTTTATTATAATATCTAATTAGGTTAGTAATATAGGAATATTGTAACTAATAATAAATTTAAAATAAGTTATACTAATTAATAAAATTATTCCTATTTAGAGTATTTATAATAGAATTCTATATAATTTTAGTATAATATTATTCTTATTTACTAGTATTTTAGACTCTGTCTAATACTACTGAAATAGGCGCCAGCCGCTTAGGCTGGAACAACTAAATAAACAAAACAAAACAACCTCCCCTAAGCCCAATCCTTCGGCAATGGAAAATAGGGGGGAAAATCTAGAAAAATATGTTAAATTAAGAGCGCTATATTCGCAGATCTACAGCGTAAATAGCGCCTCAATCGCAAAAGTAGTACTCCAGATCGTGTAGAGTAGTATAGTGTGTGAATTCTGTATATCCTGCTACTATTCCCAAGTCTGGCGCTACAGACATAAGCTTACAGCCTATGTATATATACTACTTATATAACAACTAAAGCCTATAGCTGAGGCTTAGGCTTATTATAATCCTCCCCTTAGACTTATAGTAAGCTCTATGTCGTAAGTCTAATAAAACTATCTATAGCATCTTAATTACCTCTATCCTAACCGTTCCAGTATATCCTCTTCTATCACCTTATCTCTACTTACTAGCCTTATTTACTTATTATATATATACTAATAGTTATCCCAGAGTAGCCTTTAGACTAACTGCAGCCATCCTCCCTATTATAGCAGTCGCGAAAATATATAGACAGTAGAGCTAGCGGAGATATTCTATTTAATCCAGGCCTAGTAATTAATTCGCTAGTATATAAACTATTCTTTTATATAGTTAGAGGGTTACATAAAGTTCTACAGCCTAAAGTAATTAGCTTACAGTAGGATTTACCCTAATAGATAAGATACTGGCGCTAAGAGAGTATAGTAAATAGGTATTAGAGACGCAGGTCCAGGAGGACTATATAAAGGAGGTCTAACCCTTAAGTTTTATTAAACTACTACTGAAGAAGTAGGATCAGATTATTAGGACCTACTTCAGGCTGTTTACTATAATCTTAATATTATCCCTTTACATTCTAGCACAGTTAACTTTTATAGTATACTAAGCTAGATTAGTATTTAAGTCTATAAATACCCTTTAGAGGATCCTAACGTCAGTTATATTTTGTTTGCCGGAATGAAACCTAATACTGATATTAGTACTAATATCAGCATTAATATAGTTATCTTAGTTAGAGTGATATTAAAGTATTTAGCTAGGTTACTCTAAATCCACTATATCTACTTATCTTTATTAGCTTCATTATCTGGGCGATATTTTATATTTTATACTTCCTATATTATCCTATCTAATATTAATATTAAGCTACTAGAAATAGCTAAGTAAAACTCCTAAGTAAATTTCTCTTACTAAGTAGTTAGTATACTATTATAGTTACAGCCTCTAAGTAAGATCCAGCCAGTAGTGAGAACTTCTTATATCCAGTCTAAAAAGATATTAAGATACAGTAAGAAAGTATAGTCACTTAGTAGAGAACTCTCAGTTAAAATCTAGAAACAAAAGAAATACTAAAATAAAAGAAATAGTAAATATATAATAAGTCTGTAAATATAAATAGAAATTAATTTCCTAACTATTTTTATCTTTTAATATATTTCCTTAAATATATATTTTCTTATTATAATAAAATAAATACTTCTACTCTATAAAGAAAAGATAAGAATACTTTAGCTATTAAAACCTAAAGCTAATTTTTAACTATTTAAAATAGTAGAAATAGTAAAATAGTAATTCTACTTTTACAGTCTTCCTCCCTAAAACTTAGAGGAACGCCCCAGAATCTAAGGTTTCTAATCCTAAGCCAGAAGAAACAGGATCCCTATAAAATATAAACAGAAAAGAAAATACAAATAAAAACTATCCTATAGGCCTGCAAATCAGCATAAGAATATTTTAGATACTAATAGGCGAGAAATCCAGATTCTAGAGTAGTATTTCAAGATATACTATCCTCCTTTCCAGATTTAAACCTGAAAGATAAACCTTAAACACAGAATCTTTCAGTATTAGATTAGTAATCTTTCTAATACTTAAAAGATATACTTATCTATAAGTCAGTAGTATAGTATTATTATTACTATTACCTTCACCCGGAACTATAAGTTCCTCTATATCCTCTTCCTTCTTAATACCTATTAATTCTCTTTTAGCTGGAAAGACTCTCCCTAGTTCTAATTCCAGTTTAAATCTGCGAATATCCAGATTAGCAGGTTCCCAGTATCCAGCCAGTACTTAAATAAACTTTCATAAGCAGTTTCCACTATAAGTTAAACTTTAAATCTCTTCTCTAGATAGAGTTACTAGTCTATATAAGAAAGAGTCTAATGTATATAATAGTATACAAAAAAGCTTAGTTTATCAGTACTTAAGCTTACATTCTGATAACTTATCGATAGCCTACTTCATATTGTAAACTAACATAAAATCCCTAACTTCTAGTCTATCCTCTCAAAAAATATTAACCTAATAAATATTAAAACTATTTACAACTTTCTTATATTAGTCTATAATTATCTTTATAATATTCTCTTTATCTTTCTCTAGCTAAGTAAACATCCTAATCTATAATTATAATTCCTCCTCCTTTATTTATACTAACATCCAATCCAAAACCCTCTATATAAATATTAGTATCTCAATTAGTATAATTACCTTATATCTATACTTAAGGTAAAAGGGAGTATACCCTATTAAGATTTAAACTATTATCTAATCTGCAAATAATACTGCAGGCAGTAGGGAGTGAGAGTCTTTATTATTATTCTTTACTATCTATACTAATAAAATATAGGTAATCAGCTAGTAACCAACTTTAATAACTCTATTAACCTACAGATTATAAATAGAAGTAATCTGTCACTTTATACTATACTACTTATTAAATTCAATAACGTGTTACTTATTCTTAAGGCTGCTATTAATAATAAGTATACTATAGAGACTATATTATATAATAACTTCTTCCTATAGGAACTTTATAATAGCTTTTAACGTTACTCTATTTAGCTATCACACCTCCAGCTATCCTATGAAAGTATTTCTAGCTTTAATGAGATACTACTTACTTACTCTCTAGATATCTAGATTAATATAGCTAAATAGATACTCTTATAGAGTTATAAAACTATAAAGGTTACTAGTATATCAGACTTAACGTAATTAATAGTCTAGATAATACTTTACTACTTTACAGACCTCTCTATATATACCTATCTAGTAGTATTAGTTAGCTAGCCTGCAAAAAACTACTTCTCAGTTATAATACCTACCTTTATTATATACTATAGTAATAAGCTTCTAATAAATTACAGAATTATCTTCCACTTACTATAGTATCAGCTTATATAGAGTAGCTCTAATAAAAAGCAGTTAATTACATAGTTGAAAAGTTAATACCTTATGCCTAAAGGCCCTAAAATAGGTCAGGTTAATACTAGGTAGCCTCTTTAGAGTTACTAAGTAGTAAGTAATCTACTAAGATTTATATAACTAGGTCTGTAAATCACTCAGTATAACGCCAGGAAGCCTCAGTTCCAGATCTATATTACTACCAGTAGCTGGAGAAATATCTATATTAAAAACCTCCTCAATATATTACCTGTCACTAAAGGAGTAAGCTCTGTCAAAAAAAACTTAAATACTTATATCTATAAAAAAGATTTACTTATTAATCTAGTTATTAATATTCCCTTCTCCTATATTATTAACTTTATTAAAAAACCCAGAGAGTTTCTAAGATAACCTATCAGCTACTAAATTCGCTATTCCACTAATATAACAAACTTCAAAATCGAATATCCATATTTAAGATATCTAGCAAATAATAAGGACTCCTAAAAAATCCAAAGCCGCACTATTAAGCTAAACCACAAATATCTTTATATCTATTTTTAGTAAAAAATACTAACTATACAGATAGTTATAAACTCACTTTAAAGCTTTCAATATACTCTAAAGCTCTTTCTTTCCCACATTATAATTAAACTCCAAGCTTATAAATAAACTACTCTCATAGCAGGTAATAACTTTCTTCTATTCAATAAATTATCTAAAAACTATATCCCAGCTAGTTCTATTAGTATCTACTACTAAGTAGATCTAGCTTCCCTCTTAACTATAATTAATAGAAATAAATATAGAAACACTATAAAGTTTATCTTACAGCTAACTTATTACTATCTTCTGAAAGTTAAACTATTAGAAAGAAATATTCTTCTTAAGTAAGTTATTAAGCAGCCAGATAATAATAAAGTAATTCTTCACTTAAACCTAATAGAAAGTAGTAATACTTAAAAATAAACAGACTTCAGAGACATTATAGCATACCTTCCACTCCTTAATTTTAATAATTTTAGACTCTTCAGGCTATTAGCTATATATCTTATAGATGTAACCCATAATAATAACAATTTCCTATACTTACTATAATTTAACTACTATAATAATACAGCTAGTAAGCTTAATATTCACTAGAATCCTATTAATATTCTAAATATACTCTAGAATATACCTACAAATATCTTAATAATGTAAATTATCTTCTCTATTATATATTATTATTAGCCCTTTAATTACTATATCATCTAGGAAAACTTTATAACAATCAGGAATTAAGTTATAAAGAATCCTTATTATAATCCTTATAAACTAAGTAATAGAGTTAGTATCTCCTATAGGTAAAATATAGTATCTTAGTAGACCTAACAGGGTTGTAAATATAATTAAATTCCTACTCTTTAGATTAAGAGGAATCTGATTATAACCTGAGAAAATATCAAGAAGAAATAAAAACTTACATATACTAAAATCTTCTGAGAACTTATCTACTTTAGGTAGTAACTCTACATCTCAAATTATAACACTATTAATCTTTATAGCTAAGTTAATAAGTTTTATCTTACTATCCTTCTTCCTAATGAAAAAAAAAGAATTTCAGTATATAGTATAATTATACTCCAGAATCCTATTCTAAATATAAACTCTAAAAATCTTAATAATATCTTTAATCAGTCCCTTAGGAATTAAAATAAACTTTACTTACTATACTTTATATAAAATAATCTTAATTATCTGCAGTAGTATTACTAACTTAAGCAGCTTACCATAATAACTGATATTATAAGCTAAACCTTACTCTTATACTTTCAGAACTTCCACTAAAAGTTCTTTCTCTAACTTATATAAGTAACTTACTAAATCTATAATTTTATTTAGATATTCTAAAATTAAATATTCTTTAGTATTAATCTTCAAAAACTTTAGTATAATTATATCTATAAATTATCCCTTAAAACTACTCTTAATAATTTTCTCCACTTCCGCCCACACTTTCAGCTTCCATTTAAGGTCACCCTCTAGAGTTATCCTATCAAATAGCGTATCATCAACTAAATTAATCTTCTTATTTTTCATCTTATATATTATATTAACATCCTCAACTAATCCTCCTTATATATCTGCTATTACTATATATTTAGTTATATCTAGAGAGCTCTCCTCCCAGTTATTAAATATAATATCTAACGCCACTACTACCTCCTAGCCTCTACAATACAGGCTCTTCTAACTCTTCTTCCCTCTTACCAAAACTCACTATACTAACAGTTTAGATCTGCAAAAACTATAGAAACACTTCCTATCACAAGACAGACAGTCTAAACTATATTTTCCAAAAGATATAATAATATAGTAAATCTCCTGAATCTTTAACTTTATAACTTAATAAACTAAAACCTCTAAAATCTCCTGAAACTTCTTCTCTAAATTATTAATTACTATAATAACCTCTTTATTATTATTTAGCTATATCCAGACCTCTTCTAATATCTAGTCTTATAGCTATAGCGTAAAATCCGCAAAATCTAAATTAAAACTAAATAGTAGTATATCTTACTCTTCCTCCTCCTCTTCCTTATATTAACTATCTCTTCCCACAAACAAATAACTATCTACTAATATAAAATTATCAGTAGAAACTACTAATTTTCCTTCCCTATAGAAAGAGAAAAACTATACACTTTTTAAATCTAGTTAAAACTACCTACATCCACAATAATATTATAAAACTTCACTATTAAGTTAAGTATATAAAATAATAGTAAAATATTTAGTTTATTATTCGCAAACTAAAATACACCCACAATCCAGTTTAGAGCATAATCCAGCATTATTCTAATCCTAATAATAAATAAAACACCCAAAACCAAATCCTTTATAATATAACTTTTAGACGTAACAAAAAATCCCACATTAGAGATATAGTAGTTACTTAACTAAATATTCTCTATTATTACTCCAGCGAAATTAGTTATATTATTAATATTAATAATACTATAGAAATTCAGTCTCGTTAGAATTATACAGAACTACAGATTAGCTACTTACATATATTCCTCTAAGATAATATTAATTATAAAGCTTATATTAATAATTTTATAAACTTTCAAACCTACTAAATCTGTAAATTAAATATTAATCTAGAAATATATTATAATAAAGTTATATACTGTCACTAGAGTTATTATTATCCAGTCCACTATAGAGATAATCTCAACTATAGAACTTACTACCTTAATATCCACACTATAACTCTAAATAATATTATTAAGTTAGATCTATAAATATATCCCTCCTACGTTACTAGGTATTCCAGAGAGCAGAGAAGCTATCACTACTTATAGCTTAGCATACTTACAATTCTAACGCTCTGTCTACTTACAGATTACCTAACTCTACTTTCTAACTTTATTATAAAATCCTATAAAATCCTTATCTATAGGAAGAAAGATATTCTAAATCCCTTTATTACTAAGGTAACTATCCACAACTATCTTTACATACTTATAACTAACCTAAATATATATAAACTAATTATAATAAAATAGCTCCTTAGGAACTAAAACTTACCTACTAACCTTCTTATAATAAATATAATATATAAAATTTTAATTCTCTTTAGTAATTAAGACTATAAATATAGAAATCTCACCCTTACTAGCCTTCTAAATAAACTACTAGTAAGATAGCTCCTCTATATTAAGTAGTATCTCCTTATTATTAGATATATACTCTATCATTCTCACACCCTTAAATATTTATGCAGTTATAAACTTATAATATATAGTAATTAGGTCTGTAAATATAACAGTCTTTAACTTATATAAATCATATAGTAAATAGTAGTTATTAGTTAGCTTTATCCTCTCCACTACTCTAACCTCCTCAGAAGCTATTCTCTCTAGAACCTTCTCCAAAACTACACTAATATACTCTATTAATATAAAACTAACCACTATAATATCCAGAACTATATAAATATCTTCTATCTAGCCTCCCCTCTTCTCTAATACTAACTAGCTTTTCTGCAGGATCTTTATAGAGATAAATATTATTAACTAAACCTAAGTAGTCTAGCGTTTATCCTGAAACCTAGTAGTAGTAAACTACTATTATATTTCACTCTAAGTATATTATTATAGTAAACCCTAGAAGTCAGTAAACTAGATTCACCTATAAGCTAATACTACTAAAACTACTAGAAACTACTAAAACCTCTTAGTAATAAAGAGAAAAACTATCTTATAGTTAAGCTAGTTACTAGTTTATCTATTAAAAATAATACTACCTTCAATTCTTTCTAAATTCTAATAGATCTACCTAACATAATAATAGTAGTTAAATATATTAAAGTAGTAGATACCTTCAGAAATATACTATAATAACTACCAGTATATAAGCCTCTAGTAACTATCTATTCCACACTAATAATATAATACAGAAGTAGTCAGCACAAATTAATCCTAATACTTATTATTTTAATAACTAAGTTAATCTTAAAACCTACTTCCTCTTCTCCTATAAAACTAACCTCTATAGCTTCCACTACACTAAACTACTAAATCTATAATATAAATTACATAACTATTATATTCACTTAACTTAATAGTATATAATTCTGCCACCAAACTCTAAACCTCTCTAAAACTATCCACAAACTTTTATAAGCTAGCTTCCATCTTAGTAATAATCATCTAGTTAAAACTCAAATCTTTAAACTAACTTAAAAGCTACTCACTATTAAAACTAAATTTATCTATAACTATATTAACTTTCTTAGTAGCCTTTATAACCTTAAACTGGAAAGCTATACTTATAGAAGCTACTAAAATTCTTATAGAAGCTAACTAACTAGTTAATTACTTAAGGAGGATCTAGTTACCTACCTATTAAACCAGTAAACACTCAAAAAAATACTAAGATACCTCAACCAGCTGAGGGATCTTACAGCAAAAATCCCTAATAATCTCCTTAAGGAATTAAAATAGGAGTTAGTATAGAGAGATATAGATAAGATCAGTATTAAACAAAACAATATCCCCACAGATTCTCACTCTCTCTTGAAAATTATTCACAGTAGTTAAATAATTAACCACTCCAGATAAATTATCAGAAGCCAGATTAATATTATAACTTATAGTATAAAGTTCCTTATTAGGATTATAACTAACTGTAAGGTCTATAATATTATAGATACTTATTAGAATATCCCTAGCTACTTACTAAATATACTTATTAGCTACTATAACTTTAATAGTATACCTATATTACATACTACAGTAAAAAGAGACTTCAGTAACTATCTTAAGCTTTAGCTTATATAACATCTTAAATATAACTTTATAATTATCTAGAAAATTAGAAATATTATTACCTATAAACTTAGAAGTATTCTTAAACTAAGAAACTATCTTTATTATTATCAGTTAGGCAGATTAAAACTTAAAAAATATTATAAAATTCCCTATAGTTATTAGACAGTTAAGTAAAATATTAGAGATCTCAGAAGTAGACACTTAATAGCCTTAATCTTTATTATAGTTAGATAAAGAAGTATCACTTAATTCCTCTAGAGTATTTATCACATAAAGTTAGATCTTCTTAAAAACTAAACTATTAAAAGACAGACTATTAGTATTTAACTATTTAGTAATTATTATAATAAATATTATATTTTTAGTTATTTTTTAATTATCAGTATATAATAATAAAGTAAATTTTAATGTTATATAAAAAGGTAGCTATCTTAATTAAGACTAATCCTTCTAGTGTTTTCTCCCCAGGCTCCCCTAAATACTCTATTCTTACCCTTATATAAAGTTAAACTTATAAATTTATTTTTCTCCTTCAGACTTTAATATTAGTAGTATAAGCTTATATCTTCTATAACCTTCCCTATTTCACTAATTTTTAGTTATAATATATTATATAATATTTTTATCACTTTTCTATAAATCTTCCTATCTTATAAGTAACCTATTTCCTTATTAACTTACTTCTTCTTATATTATTTCACTACCCCTCAATAAGAATTAAGTAGGGTAATTTTATTAGACTTATCAGTCTCATAAAACTCCCTTCAGCTTAATAAACTATTCTAAGTTTTCTAATTTTATATATAATTCTTCTTTATCTTCTTTATTATATTATTATAAATTAAGTGCTACTTTCTAGGCTAAATTAGAAGCTTTACTCTATTTTTGCAAAAAAAGATAGATATATCTTTAAGTTCTCTATATTACTTTCAGAATCTTTTATATTCCTACTAATTTATAGTTAGAATATAGCTATTATTCTTTACTATTTATTAATATTAAGTCTATAAATAAGCTTATTATAGCTATATAGAACTTAAAAAACTCTATCTATAAGTCTTAAAATTCTTAGTATCATCCAGCTAGTTAAAATAATATATTATATTATAATTTTTAACTTTAACTTATCTAAGATAGTATAAGAATACCTCCTTATCCTGATCTATAAGGAACTAAAAAGAGATATATCTACCTCTAGGTACTATTAAAATAGGCGCCAGCCACTTAAGCTAGAATAACTAAATAAATAAAATAAAATAACCTCCCCTAAACCTAATCCTTCAGTAATAGAAAATAGGGGGAAAAATCTAGAAAAATATATTAAATTAAGAATATTATATTCGCAGATCTATAATGTAAATAACGCCTTAATCGCAAAAGTAGTACTCCAGATCGTATAGAGTAGTATAGTATATAAATTCTGTATATCCTGCTACTATTCCTAAGTCTGGCGTTACAGACGTAAGCTTACAGCCTGTGTGTGTGTACTACTTATATAACAACCGAAGCCTACAGCTGAAGCCCAGGCCTATCACACTACTTATATAAGGTAATCTTATCTTTTTATAACTTAATAACTATTTTCAATACTTAAAGTTTCTTAATTAGCTTATCTATTATAAGCTTATTATTATTATTATTTATATATCTCTTAATTAGGTAGATATCTTCTAAAAATATCCTTATAGTAATTAATCAATATTCTATAAGTATTTTATAGATAATTCACTATAATATTAATTATAGTAAACTATTATTACTATTTTAAATAGCTAGTAATACTACTATATAATAGAGATTATAAATAGAAATTAGGAATATAAAGTAGTAGGATATATAATAAGTATATTTTATTTAATATTATATATAGGAGGTAAGCTTCCTACTTATATATTTATATAGTGTAACCTTAATGGAAATATTCCGCACCTTTATAGCTATTTATCCTGTATTTATTACTAGAGTTTAAGCTATTACGCCTATTTCGCTATGGTTTCGTGGTGGTTTCCTGGAACTTTCTGGAACCAGATTTCCTGGGGAAATCCCCGGGAAATCTCTGGTATCTCTCCGTAATAGGAGTGACTGAGCGCTGCCCTGAAAATACCCAGGCACCTAGGTACCTAGTCACCGCTCGCACTCCGACATGTCACCGCGAATCCACCGACCACGCCGTTTCCCGTGTTTCCCGCACCCTTCAACCTTGCTCTTCCACACCACAACAAACACCACATCACATCATATCACGCTTCGACCCCGAAGCACCGCTGACGACGCACGTCGCCCAAGGTACCTACGTCGCATCAGCCCGGTTGTTGTCGCGCCACGATCTTCATCTCAGTCCGAATCAAGGGTCTGTCTCGATGACCGATAAGCCGTATGCTGTCCTGAACCGCCAACCCACGCCCTAGACCTCCGATCACGCCAATTGGCCACCCCTTGCTCGGTATCTCCATCCCATCGCCCATCGTCTCTTGTTTCTGCAGCTTCCTCTCCTGCTACCATTCATTCTATTCTCATCCTATCCCGGCCTGCGGTGCAAATTGTCAATCCACACCCACACGTCGCGTGTTCCCGTATGCCCTCCCTCTCCAGCATCGGCCAACAGTATCAACACTTCTTTTAAATATGACCGCCCCCGACATGGCGTCGCTTGCCTATCCTGGCCCTTCTTCAACCACAAGAGACATCCGTCAATTCTCCATCTTCGCAATACAATACCATGTCTGCATACACCACCCCGATAGAATCGTTGCCCAATGAGGTAGGTAGACTTGTGCCACACCCAGCTTACTTAGGACGGCCAACTGACACGTCTTTAGATCCTGCTCGCGATCCTGTCCACCTTCGAGTCCCGCCAGCTGCTCCCATTGACCCTCGTCGACCGCCGCTTCAATGCTACGGCCACCGCCATCCTACAACATCGTTTGCTCCACACTGCCAAGCTAGAAGGCCACGAGGTGATGCTGGAGAGCTACCACCCGACTGCCAAGCTATCTACCCCATCCATCTCGTGCCGTTTCATGGGAGTCGACTTCCTAAATCGCACATGGACCGGTGAAGGTGATTTGGACTTGGGTGACCTCTCACGGTTATACTCGCATTTCCGCCCAGTCGTCGCGGAAGAGACGAGGCGCATGCGCATGTTGTACGCCCGTCGGATGCCTGGCGCTCCCGTTCCGCAACCGACGTTTGGTGACGAGCCTGTCACTCAGGAGATCTTGCTGGACGAGGACGAGCTATTTTCCCAGCTCTGCACTAGTACCCGCTTGGTCAAGACTGGTCCGAGCCCCGGCATTTTTGCCAGTCACAGCAATATCGAGAACGGCGTGGTCCGAGTCTGGCGACACTGGCTGGAACGGACTGCGGTCAAGAGCGCTCTTCTATCGACCGACGAGCAGCAGCGGGACGAGAGCACAATCCTGTGGGCCGATGCTACAAAGAATGTGGGCATGAGATTCCACGTCACACGGGTCGCTCAGGAAAGGGCACCTGTCCATTCCTCGGATGAGGATCCGCCTGTAACCTTTTCTCTGCGTTACGAAGGTGCGTTGCAATCATTTTCACGTGGAAACACCACACGCCTAACAATGATTTAGAGGTGCTTGTTCGCACAAGTCAAGTGTTGCTGGCCATGGAGAAGTCAGCAGTGCAGGAAATGGTCGAATCAGGTAAAGCCATCGTCATAGCTTCTTTCTGAGAGGTGTTGTTTCCGTCCGTCCGTCCGCCCGGCCTTAAGACAAGATCTTATGGCAGCCCTCAGCAGCCTTCGCCGCCGAAATGTGCAAGGCAACATTTCGGCAGGCGGACGGAAATCGGGCAGGGTTGAGGCCGGCCAACTGCCGTTGGGCTGACCAACTCCCACAGTGTGACCACTGAGTAGCGGCCACTCATGTGACGAGGAGCCAGTTCAGCTTCCATGACATTGGCGACATGATCATTCGGACCGTCCAGATCGTTCAACTCACACTTTATTCTTTGGTGTAGGTTTCGTCATGCAGCTCGACGTGAAGAGCCCTCACGCCATCGAGACAGTTTTCATGGCTCCCGCAACGCGGGCTTTTTTACCGCAAGCTGTCGCAGTCATGTGACAGACGGACATGATTCAGTCTGAACGTCCTCAGCGTCGCGCCTCTTCGCACACGGCCGAGAACTGAATTATACTATACTTGTCGGATCGCCGGCAAACCGCACACTCATCACGAGAGTCCGACAAAGTCACGCAATGCATCGGAGAGGCTTGCAGACGACTCAGCAGCTTGGCGCTGTCATCATGCGTTGGTGCAGTAGAAAGGGTTATGGCGATCTCCGGGTTGGAAAAAGCTATGCGCGGGCATAATATATTGGAAACGGCGTTATGGGTGTATAAAATGTGGCCAATATGGACCGTCATGCAAGACTCACGAAATGGAAAGAGCGGAAATCAGCATACGCGATTTACCACGTTAGACACAACGGCCTGGATTACGAGAGGATCCGAGCCCGAACACAGCCGATACCAACAAGCATATGTCATGAATTCTTGATCATCACACACATTACACTTCCGACTGCGCCCTGTATGATCGGCGCTTCGCGAAGCGGGGCGCCCCCGGCCATCCGATGCTCCGGGACCGAACTTGCGCACCGGGCGAGGCCTTACAGGTAGAAAGACGTGGTGCCGGGTGAGGCCTCCTCCTCGTTTGCTTTCGATGGAAAGCTCCAACATGATGTGCAGATCGACTTCTCCATTGCCATTGCGCCCTTTGGGGGCCGGCCCGGGTAGATCGTCGGCGTCGGACCAGCTGGCTTGTGCGTAACGCGTCCAACAAGATCGACAACGAGGTCGAGAACATTGGCACGCAATGATGGACAATTTACATGACGACATGAGAACACTATCTTTATACCATCTTTCATCAATCACTTTATCAATCACTTTATTAACGCTGATCACTTTATTAACGCTGATCCATTACGCATGGCTGAGGCGCTTGGCCAGAGAAGGAGAACATTACTCGATCACACGGTTCGCGGGGGTTTTGAGCTGCCCCTCATTTCCCACGAGGTCGTTCCGATGCCGATGAACTGACAGGGACCCCTGTTCTTTGGAGAGCTTGTGACAGTCTGCAACAAGAGGCATACCGCAACGCACGGCAGGACAGCCGAACAATGGCGAATGTTCTTCGAGAACCATTGAAGCGAGCCATACGGAGAGTTCGTGTGAGGGCGAGTGAGACACTCCTACACGATGTGCAGACATCAGGGGGCGTTGACGGGTTCATCATGACGGATGACAAGACAGAGAGGCGAAGGATCTGAGATCCCGTTGATGCATCGCACCCATCAGCTTTCATCACTCAGCGACTCCTGCATACCCAGGGTGTCTGACCACGGTGAAGTTCTCCCGCTTTACCCGCCGCCGCGCGGTTAGAATCTGTCGTCACGACGATCGGTATAACCTCCTGCATCGGATTCAGAGGCTCATTTAATCGTCAATATGTGCGTCTCTACAGACCAAGGCCGGTCGTACAAGGCAACGTTTTCAAAAAACTAGCGTTCTAGATTGCAGTGCGTCCTGTGTGGGACTGGATCTTGACAGTTGCTTGCACGCCGGTGGTGAAGCCCATTCTGGAGGCGGCCTGGTTGCCCTACTCCAATCACCATCGCATATGGTATAATTTGACCAACGAAACCTTAGTAAACAACCCACGATATAGGTGCCCCAGAGACGGCCCTGGCATCAAGAAGGTTTCAGACTCTGGTCTGCCTGCGTTGGCGATGGTCAAAGCTCTTTCAGATGGGGCCAGTTTGACAGGGCTCGATATCCCTGTCCTTCCATGTCTCATCCAATGATGGCCTCGGTACGGCCACCGAACCCATGGCATCCGCTGCTTGCACCACGTCCGGCAGACGGATACCCTCTCATGCCCAGGCCCGTGAGGTTGTATCGGGTCGATGGCGGCCGTTGAGACCCAGGACCTGGCTGTCAAGGTAAATGGTTGATGCCGGCCTGCCGTCGACTCATACTTTTGACCTTTCTTCATGCACTCGCGCCTGTTGCCGGACAGTAGGGCTAGCATCTAAATCCAGACTGTCGGGTCGTGCCTAATCAACAACGTTGTTCCCTTCTTCTCTTTCCATGCTTGACCTTCTTTCATCTTGGTAGCTCATTCTACGGGCTGGTTATTTTTTGGTTGTACTCACGACCTGTTCTTCTTTTCGTTTTCCTACTGCTGGTCCAGTTCAGTCCTTACCGCCTCTCACAACTTGCTACTGTCCAAGCTGCTTTCTGTTTGAATAACCCTCATGACTTTCGTCTCTGCGAATCTGGTAATACGCGTACAACATGGAGAGGGATGTTGAGAAGGAGGGCGCCGTTGTGGCTCGGCCAACACTTGGCCACATCGCCCAGCACATCAACGACAGATTTTCGGTCGCGGGGCCGCCTCCACCACCACCACCCAAGGATGACCACTTTCTACCGGTGGCGAGCTCGATCAAAAGACTGTCATTGACGACGACAACAACAACAAGAACAACAACGAGAAAGATCAAGTACGGGAGAGGAAAGCACTCGAAGACGGAACTGAGCCCTCAACCGAGCGACGACTCGGATGATCCGCTGGTAGGTCGACCCCGAAGAGTTTTTGTAAGCAGACAGTTGACGATGACGAACAGAATTGGCCGCAATGGAAGAAAGAACTCAACTTAATCGCAATTCTAATGACGAGCGGCCTTGCCGCCGGGATGAAGACGGCCTACATGAGCGTCAACGGCACCCTTGCCGTGCGCTTCAACGTATCGTACACCGCAGTAGCCTCGCTGACGGCTGTGCCCCTCGTGCTCTCAGCCTTCACTGGGCTATTCAGCTTGATGGCGTCAAAGATCTGGGGCAAGAGGCCTGTTTACTTGGTCTCGATGGTCTTCCTGTTCATCGGAGCTATTTGGAACACCACGACGGCGAACAGCTTCGGCGGCTGCATGGGCGCGCGGGTGTTTCAAGGCCTCGGATGGGGTGCTTTTGATACTCTTGTTCTCGGTTCCATCCAGGACACTTTTTTCGTAAGTTATTTCACGATGAGAAACAAAAAACAAGAGGCTTCAGATGCTGACAATTACAGGAACACGAGCGCGACTCCAGGATTCTGGCGTACAACCTTCTCACCCTCGCGATAACATGGGGCGCTCCTCTTTTCGGCGGACTCGCGTCGCAGAACGCCGACCGTTTTACTGTTCAGTTCGACATCATCAACGTTTTCCAAATCTTCTCCATCCCGCTGTTGATCCTCGGCGCGCCAGAGACGTCGTTTGAGCGGTGGTTCAGCAGCAGCCCTGCGCCTACACCCGGCCTCTCGCCTGCGTACACTTTCCAGTCCCTCAAGCCCCTCAGTAGACCGTCGGTCGAGGACGTCAAGGCGTACCTCCGCACGATTCCGCCCGTGTCGTTCTCCGGACCGCGGGACCTGCGCACTCTTCTCCAGGCGCCGCGGGCTTTCATCGCGCCTACAACTTTGTTGTTGTTCATCCTCACCTTCATGCCCTACTGCACCCTCTGGGGTTTGACCGAGGTCCTCTCGCTTCTCTTCTTCCCCATGCCGTGGAGGCTCGGCCCAGCCAGCATCGGATCGCTCATGGGCGCGCCCCTTGCCTTCATCATTCTTACAGTTGCTGGATTTTCTTTTTACTACAAGCGCAACACCGACTTTACGCGTGTCCACGCGCTAGCCACCCTCGTGGGCGGTTCTTTTCTCGCGGCGTCCGGCATTCTCGCCTTTGGTCTGAAAACTCACGCCGTCATGGACGAGTTGCCTACCTCGTCTGCCGATGTAAACGTTTTCGCCACGGACGGCGTCGGGGCGCAACTTTCCTTCCCTACTCTTTCCTTTCTTGTCGGTCTTTTGGCGGCGGGTGTCGCGGTGCTGGATACGTCCATCAAGCCCCTCATCTGGCGCTCCACGCTGTTCACGTCGTCCAACCTGAATGTCTGCCTGCGCAACGTGGCCGACATGGACGCCGGCTTGCGCTGCTGGAGGAACTTGTTCGCCGGGGTGTTTGTGATGACGCTGCCGGGGGCTGCTGTCATGTGGGGCGGCTTGAAGGGCACCCTTGTCGGGCTGGGAGTGTCGCAGATCCTGGTGGGTATGGCGGGCGGTGTGGCATGGTGGGCTCTGAGGGATCTGGTGAGGAGGCTTGACGGGAGGGTCATGGGGTTGGTGGACTTGAGTATTCTGAAGAGGTCGGGGAGCTTTTTCGATACGGACTAGGTCGGTGAGGGAGTGTGATGCGTTATGAACTTACGGCTTATCGAGGTTGATGAGGAGGAATGGTATCAAGGCTTGGGAGGATGGGAAAGGGAGGACGAAGAGGAAGATGGAAATGTTTTCTTGTCTATTATTGTCTTTTGTTGAGATACCTGAAGACGATATATAAACCGTATTTGTAGAATCGATATTGTCCAAGCTGTGACAGCTTGTTATGGCCCCGACGGCTGGTGATCTTGGAAGATGCTCGCTGGGACATGGTGAGACTTTTTAGGGGACATGGCGGGAGGAAGTCGGCGAGTAGGAACTGGCATCAATGCGTACATGCGTTTGAGAAGCAAAATTGAGATGGAACTTCTCAGATAGTCTTCATCATAGATCGGGGCAGGTGAGAAGGTAACACAACACGGCATGTATTCGAGTAGCAGAAGACTTGATGATTAGGATAACATTATAAGAGACTTAGACCAACAGATACGCCTTGATGATTGTCTTTCACTTCAACTGGGAACGGCTCTAGTTGATGAAGCCGCAAAGCATACACGGAGAATCGACGGCCGAGTGCTTCGTAGCATGTGGGAATCAAAATGGCCCACAAGCGGCAGACCATATGGGATGGGAAGTGTGGAGTCTCAGACGGGATAGGGTTCTGTCGTCCCATGTTTCGGGCTGGGCTGTCTCATGTGCCTGACCGACGCTTCAAATGTGCAATCACGTGATCCGGACAGTGGGTCCACGGCTGTGAAGTTATCACGACACCCTGAGAAGCTGAGACGCGCCAACTTGCATTAACTGCCACGTTTCTGGCATCCACCCGCTCTTTCGGGTCCGCTTCAGTAACTGTATTCGGGGAGGTTGAGTTAGGGATATAGATCCACAGTACGGAGTGCTGTATCCATCTAAATATTCTTGGTAATTCTAGGCTCTAGCCCGCTTTGATTGATATCGTGTTCTGTCATATCTCTTGAGAAGTGTAGAGACAGACCTATGGCAGCGACTTTGAATGCCATCGTCTGCCACTATTCAAAGACTGGGATTGATGGCGCATCTTCTTTCAGCAGTTTCCATTTGGAACTTTGGAAGGTCCTTGGCTGGTGTGAAATTCAGCCTAGTCTTGGGAAGACTGTAGTGAGGACTTTACCACCCTCGCCTCCGCCGTGGTATGATTTCAGCTCTTCTCTCAGTCGAAGGCGCGCTGGAGAACAAAAAACCCATGACATAAACGACGAAACATGGGCATACTGTGATAGACCAGCGGTCCGAGCCAATGGGTTGCATGGTCCAAAGCATACTTCAGAAACAGAATCTTGGTACGATGAGCATCTGTCTACGTAAACTCCCGCGTGCATCCACGTCTTGAGCTTTGGGTCGAATGCCCAGCATGCGAACAAATCCGTCAGTGTTCCCTGGGTAGAGCATCATGATATTTGAATGCAACAAGGGCGGTGGTACCTGGACAGACTTTACTTTGGCTCGCCTAAAATTACCTTTAAGGTCGTTTACATCCTCTCATCTGTAAGCGACTGCTTCGTCAACCTTAACGCTGTGAAGTGGGACTAGGATAGACTGGTAGCACCAATATACGAAGCTGCTCTTAGAACGGATTGGACTACAGGAACTTGGTACATTGGTCCATTTGTCGAAAATTAAATATTAACCTCAAGACAGCTCTGTTACCAAGGGGACCAAGTAGGAAGGCGCGAGACTTCCAGTAGCGATATTAGTATCAAAATCCAGGCACCATTCCCGTTAAGTTGAAGGTCAATGGCGGAATCACAAGAATCCCAGGCATTACTAGGATATACATTAGCAATCCCGAACAATATACAGCACTTATTCTAAACGTAGCTTGTGTGTCCCTTGGAGTCTAACGGAAAGAACCTGGCTTTCCCATCCCTCACTGTTTCTGTATCTGTCACGAGTTCTCCTGGATTGGCTGCATCCTGACGTCGTTTTCTCGACCGTGAATCATGGCGCTGGTTGCGATTATATGATTGATATTTAGTTAACCGAAAAGAAATAAGGTTATTTGGATAAGCTTACTTTTCAAAAGCGTGCCAAAACTGAGGACACAATCAAGGGACCAAGGCGGAGCGGTTCTCCTGTTCGCCACATGGTATAGCACTCAACTTATCCGTGGTTGAAGGGTCATTGTTGTCCCGCAGTACCTGGAAGCTCAGGCTAGCCAGCTGTCAAGTTTACTGCCGGATCACGGCTTTGATTTAAGCGGAGCGCCATCTATCAGAATCAATCCACAGGCATATAGCTTCTTTACAGGAAACGATTGCAGCTTCCAGCTCTCTGATTGGTTGAAGTATACTTAACCTCTATTAGCTAGTTAATACTAAGACTAACCCCTACTAGATAATAGTCTAACTCTAGTTTAATAATATATACTTTACCTAATAATTCTCTAATACTAATTATTACTTAAAATATATTTTAGTTAGTAATATTATTATTTTTTCTTAATATTATACTATTATATAAATAATAATAGTATTATATAATAGCTACTAGAGGTAGGAGGAGTCTAGGGGGGAGAACCTCTCTAGGAGGCTAAGTATAGTAAAAAGCTAAATATAGTGGAAAGGCTCTATAAGGTTTCTAGAGGACCCCCAGAAAGCCTCTAGAGAGAGTATATTATCTACTATTTTTAATTATATTTAAAAATTAAAATAATAATATAAAATATTTTTTTTCTGATATTATTATAATAATAATTATCTATAATTAAATACCTCCTTCTTTTATTACTATATAAATTATGGAATATACTATAAATTTTAGAATTACTATATAACTAATTATTTTTCTTTCTTACTTTTTCTAATTCTCTCCGACCTAATATTTACTTATATATATTAACTAAATATAAAATAATCTATTTCTAATATTACTATAATAGTAATTATCTATAAAAAAATATTTTCTTTTTTTATTTTTATAGAAATTATAGAATATACTAGAAATTTCAGAATTACAATCTAGTTATTTATCCTCTCCTACCTAATATTTACCTATATATATTAACTATACATATTAGCTTTTTTTACTTTCCTATATATATAAAAGTGAAAAACTTTTCTTCCTAAAAACTCTTCCTCTTTAAAATTCTTAATAATAATAATGAACTTATTATTAATTATTAATTATTCTTATAATAATATTATTAGTAGTATTTAGCTTTCCTGGAGATTTTCCTCTATTTCTATTTAAGCTATTCCTTCCTCCTAATTTTCTTTTTATTAATTTACCTTATTATATTTATATTAAATATAAGAGATCTTTACTGAATTCCAATTTTATTAGAGTTTATAATCCTTCTAAATATACTATAAACTATTTCGAATACTGTAGATAGTATACTAACTAAATTTATAATCTCTTTATCTTCACCCTAATCAACTATATACTAATAATTACCTACTAAATAGTAATCTACTTTAAGTTAAATTATTTAAGTTTTTATTTATATTACTTCTAGTATATTACTATTTAACTTAATATAATATTTATTAGAGGTATTAACTTTATTATCTATACTTATAGAGAAGTTATTTATTAAAATAGCTAGCTTTCTTTAAGGTAGTTATAAGAATTTTATTTAACCTCCTTAATTTTTTTTAGCCTTATACTTTATAATAATATATAGTATCAGATTCTTAGTAATATATTCTCCTATAGTTAAGCTTTCTCTTATTACTACCTATTATAAGCTACTTTAGTTAACTTCAGATATTACTAACTTTAGTTTCTTATTAAAGTTATCCATCTCTTTATTCTTACTTTCCTTTACTTATTGATCCTACTCTAAATACTACTTAGTAATTATATTAGTTTTTATTATCTTCCTTTCGTAGAATTATATTAACTATATCATTTTCTTATATATTAATATATTTTTAATATAATTAGAACCTTAAGGATACTCCTAAAGAAACTACAGTAAGATATAAGGTTACTAATATTTTATATTATTATTATATTAAAGCTGTAAAAAGCTGGATCTAGATTTATTCAACTGGAAAGTAGTATAAAATACTGTTTATTTAGAATTAAGGAGTAAAAGAGAAACCTTCATAAATACATAGAAAAGTCTGTATATATAGTATTATATAGAGCCTACTGGGGCTCTATCCAGGCGAGGGGGTTAGCTTCAGATACCTAAGTATAGCTTTAGCTGGATATCTAGATATAGCCTATAATATTACCTCCCTCCTCTCTAGCTACTACCTAACTAGAGGCTGTAGGCTAGGTCTCTATTATTATCTATAATTAGCCTATTTATCACTTTATACTACTCCAGAGCTACTATATCTATAATAATATTAATAGGCTCTTATATAAAGTTTATATATTCTTTCTATTTAATAAAAGCTTCTTATTAATACTTTCTCCCTACTTAATATATCCTTATAGTAAGAATACTTTTAACTAGCTATTTAACCTCCCTATTATTATCTACTAACAGTAGTAGCTAGCTATTAACTATAACCTACCTAGGCAGTAGATTAGTAGTAACTCTCTAGAGTAAATTTATATAAAACTATAAATAAATAAACTTTAGTATATCTAGCTTTATAATATATAGTAAGAGGATCTTTACTACTATATATTTATAATATAGCTAGACTAACTTTCAGCTTAGCTTTAGTAACTTATAATTAGATATATTTAACTATATCTTATTACTAACTTAATATTAATCTATAAAGAACTAAATTCTATTTATCTAAACTTCTAACCTCTACTAAATAGTAACTATCTTTATATAGATATATATTATTACTAACTATATTCTCTTAACTAGCTAGTAAGCTATAATCTCACTACTATTAGGTAATTCTATATACTCCTTAGTAACTAAAATAGAATTAATATAATATTTATAATCTATAAAGAAAAATATAGTCTTTATTATACTATACTACTAATTACAGAAAGCTAACTATATAATAGGTAGCAGATTACCTTAATTATCCTGAAACTAATAGATAAATATCTTTAAAACTACTTAGATCTCCTAATTATATTATTCTATAATCCTATTAGTCTATAGATAGTAATTAATATTTAATAAGTATATAATATTTATTAATCTATAGAATTCCTTCTAGAAGTAACTTACCTAATTAGACTCTCTATTACTTATAATAGAATATAATATTCTATAAAACCTATAGTAGTAACTAAGAAACTGCTAAATATATATCTCTATCTCTATTATATTTATCTCTTTTAATATAGAAACTTGACCTAGTTAATTAATAATAACCTAGAGGTAATAGCTACCTTATCTTTTTATAGGGAGTAAGTTAGTAATAAAGTTTATTAATAAATTAGAATATAACTAGTTAGATATTAGTAGGGATTTTAAGAATCTCTTTTTAATCTACCTCTAGATATAAATACCTCTATATATATTATAGTTATATATAAATTAGTAGATATTTTATAATTATCTAGACTAGTAAAACTATTAACTTATAATCTCTAGTATATTATTATACTCTAAGTAGTCTATAGAAGAGAAGTTATATAACTTCTATATTAGTTTAGTCTCAAGTTTATTAAGGAGGTTATTACTTTCTTTATTATTTAGTATCTAAAATTTCTCTCTAAAAGTAAGTTATCTTAGTAATTAATAGTATACTTAGTAATCTGGATCTTAACATAAAAGTCAGGAAGGAAGCTACACTCCTCCTACTAAACTATCATAAAAATTTATTAATATAAAAAGTCTCTCTTAGTAATATAATTTTATATTTCTTATAAATTTAATCTTCTTTTAAAAACCTAAATATTAATAATATCTATATATCCTACCTAGAATTTTATAGAGATAGTAATATCCAGAATAATCTATATTATTTATCCTTATTATCTTTTATTATTCTACCTTTTAGAAGTATCTTATTCCCTCTAAGAGAGGATATTAGAAGCTACTATTTAGATATCTAATTAATACTTAAAGTAAAAATTATATTAAGATAACTTCTCTACCTACTAGCTTTATCTCTCTATAAGTTATTATTTTTTTATAAAATATTTAAGATCCTTATAGTTAGTAAGAACTTTAAATTTCCTAGTGCTTTATAGTTTCACTCTTTACATCTATAAATATTCTAATATTATAAGGAGTTCCTTATTATAGATTAGGTAATTAAATTCTATAGAGGTTAAATATTAGGAGTGGAAAGCTATTAAATACCTCACTCTAGCTTTATTAGCTTAGGTTAATATATTTCCTAGAGTATACTCTAAATAGTCTATCTCTACTATTATTAGAATATTAGAGTTAAATATTTACAGAACTAGTTTTATAATAAAAAATTATTTCAGTGTGAAGAAAACTTCCTATTATTCTCATTCCTAGTTAAAAAGAACTAACTTCTAAGTTAAGTAGTTTAAAAACTTTATAATAATATTATATTAAAATATAAAAACTTTATAGTAATCTATAAATCTAAGGAAACTATAGATACTTTTTAGTAAGCTAGAGGGAAGCTAATTAGTAATAGTTTCTAATTTCTCAGGATTATAAGAGAAATTCTTTCTAGCTAATATAATATATTTAATATACTTAACTATAGTAACTAAGAATTTACATTTCTTAGGATCTAACTTAAGATCTATATTAGTAAGGTAGCTAAATATTTAATAGATTTTCTCCTTATATTCCTTTTATAAGCTACTAGTATAAATAAGGATATTATTAATATATACTATAATGAAATTATCTAGAAACTATTCTAAGTAACTATTAATATACTATTAAAATATAGTGGGGATACTAGTAAGTCTAAAAAAGTATACTATCTATTTAAAGAAACTATAATATATCTAAAAAACTATTTTCTTCTAATCTATTTTATTAATTCTAATCTTATAGAATATAGTAATAATATTAAGTTTAGTATACTAATAGGTAGTAATAATCCTCCAGAAAATCTCTAATATAAAGAAGAGGAGGTAATAATCTTTCTTTATAATTATATTAAAAGCTTTATAGTCTATATAGAAGTATATTCCTCTATCTAGCTTTCTTATAAAGAAAATTAAGATACTAATAGAGAAGCTACTTATTTTAATAAATTCCTTATTAAGTAAATCCTCTAGAATCTTCTTAAATACTAGAAGTTCCTCTTATAATATACTATAGAGAGATTCCTATAGGAGGTCTAGTTTCTATCTCTTATTATTAAGAATTAATAAGATATAGTAATCTATCCCTAGTTAGCTAGGAGGCAGTTAGTATACTAAATCTAAATAGAAAAGATCTAGGAATTCCTTTAAGATATTTATAGAGATATAATCCTTAGGTTTATCTCCACTTTTAAAGCAAATATTTTTTTAATATTTACCAGACTAATAAATATAACCTAATAGAAACTTAATATCTTACTAGTATACTATATAGTATACTAATAGATAAATATAAATAAATTAGTATTAAGTAGTTAAGCTAACTGGATCTCCTTAAGTTATATTAGCTTATCCTAATATTCTAAGTATACTATTATATTATCCTTCCTATATATTATCTATTAGGCTTCAGTATTATAGATAATATAATTATCCTCTATCTATAGCTACTTAAAATATAAAAGTAGCTATAAACTCTCTATAATATAAATATAAATTTTCTATATATAGTTACTAACTTTAAGAGTTAGAATAGCTACTCTCTAGATATTACTAAGTAATAACTTAGTAGTATATCCTCTTATCTATCTCTTTAACTTATTAATTAGTAAGAAGTAAAATTTCTTTATAAGGAAGATATTAATAATAATATAAATATTATAGTTTATATGAATAAGTATATTAATAAAATAATCTCTATTAATTTTAGTCTCAATAGTAGTTAACTATTAGTTACTTACTTATTCTTTTTCCTATTATTTTCCCTATTTTATTATTTCCATTTTAGTAAGCTCCAGAGCCTAACTTTACTTTAAAGTTACTTTTTTCTTAAATTCTTACTATTATTAAGTAAAATAATATTATCCCCCTAATTATCCCCAGTATAATCTAGAGTAGCTATAATTTTTATAATCTTTATATTAATTTTGTTATATTTTTAGATTTTATAGTTCCTATAGATATAATCTTTCTTATTATATTTAAAATATCAGTAAGTATCTTAGTAATCCTTAGAATGTTCCTTAGGGGCAGAAGGGAAGCTACTAAAACTTCAGTATTATTATTACTTTTTAATTATCCTAATTATTATAATATCACTCTCTATATTATAAGTAGTAAATCTCTAGTAAGGTAGCTAATAATATATTAATACCTCCTTTATATATTTAAATTTCTAAACTATATTTTAAACTTTAGATAATTAAAATTTATATTCTATAGGAAAGTTAACTATAATAAGTAACTCCTTAAAATAGGAAAATAGAGTGACCTCCAGTAGGGAGATCTAGATTATATCTGGCTATATATATCCTCTAGTATTAGTTAGAATCTTTTCAAATTAAAATAGAAAGATAGTTAAATATTTATTTTCCTTCTATCTGAAGCTTTATAACTAAGTAATAATATAAAACTAGTTATTAGAATCTAGGTAAATTCTATCTAAGTAACCTATAAAATTATTTAGATTATAGAAGTTCTCTAGCCTTCCTACTATATAGAAAGTGTTAACTACCTACTGAAAACTAAAGTCTAAATAGAAGTAAATTAAATACTAATATTCCTAATTATTATTAAAGAAATAGTAGTTAATCTTAAGTTTAGCTTTTATCTATTAAGCTTATATTTAGTATTCTTTCTACTTACCTAAAAACTTTAGAAGTAAGAAAAGAAGCTTCCTCTAATAATTAGCTACTAGTAGAGATATAATAATATTATTAACCCTAAAGACTATTATCTTAATAGATATTATCCTGGGGGTTACTGGAGTATTCTAATATAAGCTAGAGGTGTCCGTTATAGTAGCCACCTGGAGGTTACTACTTATTATAGTATCTCATTTCGCTAACTTATACGAAAGCTTATCAATCCTCTAGTAGAGAGAGCTTAAAGTATACTGTAACTACTACTGAAGTAGTTCACTCACAGGATTACTACCTATAGGAGTATCCTGGGGGGCTTCAGTATCCTCTATCATTCTTTATATCAACTAAAGTAAGACTAATTATTCTCTAACTCTAATTCTCTAGGAGATTATATTATAGTAACTTATTAGTAATCTATAATAGCTTCTCAGCTAGAATCTAAATCTTAATAGCTATAGTAATCTTTATATACTTTAGTGGTTTTTTTATAATATCTATAACTTTAATTATATAGATTACTATTAGATCTAACTTCATATTACCTAATATTACTATTATAAAGATAGTATTACTAAATATAACTTAATTACTAAATATAAATAATATTTTGATAGTAATTATAATATACTTTAAAGTAATTATTTTACTGAAAATAATAATAATAAATACTATAAGTTTATTATTTATATAGTATATCTTACTAATATATATTATAAGAGTTATAGTAGAGAGTAGTTAAAGCTAGATAGTTTCTCTCATTCTGCTTCTTTTTTTTTATTTATATCTTTTACTTCCTCTATATCTCTTGAATCTTTACTTAAACCTATTTATTCTAAACCTACTACTTAGATATTACTAACTTCTAGTCTACCTATATATCCTCTTTACTATAATCTTTATATAGTAAACCTTCTCTTTATAGGTAATCTTAATATATAGGCTCTTTATAATATAGATATTAAGTTTATTTAGTTATTCTATAATATTCTTAATAGGGATACTATAGATATCTATTTTTAGTATAGAGAGAAGTAGTTTAATATATAGCTGAATAATAAGGATATTTACCAAAACTACTAAAAAAATAATAATTTTTATAGATAGTATTAACTAGTTTTCTTTTATTCTAATAAGAATAAATTTAATTTTAGTAATATTTCTAACTTTCTATTTAAGTTTATATATATTAAAGAGATATTTATTATTAAGGTTTATATAGCTATTAATCTCTATTAAGTTTATAGTATATAGCATAATTATAAGAATTATATTATTAGCTTCCTTAATGTGAAGAGCTGGATTTAGGTTTATTTAACTGGAAAGTAGCGTAAAATACTATTTATTTAGAACTAAGAAGTAAAAGAGAAGTTTTTATAGGTGTGTGGAAAAGTCTGTATATATAATACTATATAGAGCCTACTGGGGCCCTATTCGGGCGAGGGGGTTAATTTCGGATATCTGGATATAGTTCTAGCTGGATATCTAGATATAATCTGTAATATTACTTCCCTCCTCTCTAACTACCATTCAGTTAGAAGCTATAAACTAGGTCTCTATTATTATCTATAATTAGTCTATATATTACCTTATACTACTCTAAGGCTATTATATCTATAATAGTATTAATAAGCTTTTATATAGAGTTTATATATTCTTCCTATTTAATAAGAACTTCTTATTAGTATCCTCTCTCCACTTAGTATATCCTTATAGTAAGAATATTTTTAACTAGCTATTTAACTTCCTTATTATTATCTACTAATAGTAATAACTAGCTATTAACTATAACCTGCCTGGGTAGTAGATTAGTAGTAACTCTCTAGAGTAAATCTATATAGAAATATAAGTAAATAGACCCTAAAGTATCTAACTTTATAATATACAGTAAGAGGATCTTCACTATTATATACTTATAATACAGTTAAGCTAACTTTCAGCTTAATTTTAGTAACTTATAGTTAGATATATTTAACTATATTTTATTACTAACTTAATATTAATTTACAGAGAACTAAATCTTATTTATCTAAATTTCTAACCTCTACTAAATAGTAACTATCTCTATATAAATATATATTATTATTAACTATATTCTCTTAATCAGCTAGTAGGCTGCAGCCTTATTACTACTAGGTAGTTCTATATACTTCTTAGTAATTAAGATAAAGTTAATATAATACCTATAATCTATAAAGAAAGGTATAATCTCTATTACATTATACTACTAGTTACAGAAAACTAATTATATAATAAATAGTAGGTTACTCTAGTTATCCTGAAACTAGTAGGTAAATATCCTTAAAACTACTTAAATCTCCTAGTTATACTATTCTATAATTCTATTAGTCTGTAAATAGTAATTAATATTTAAGAAGTATATAATACTTATTAACCTATAGAATTCCTTCTAAAAGTAACTTATTTAGTTAGACTCTCTATTACTTATAATAGAATATAATATTCTATAGAACTTATAATAGTAATTAAGAAACTATTAAGTATACACTTCTATTTCTATTATATCTATCTCCTCTAATATAGAGATCTTACCTAGTTAATTAATAATAACTTAGAGGTAATAACTACCTTATCTTTTCGTGGGAAGTAAGTTAGTAATAAAATCTATTAATAGATTAGAATGTTACTAGTTACATACTAATAGAAGCTTTAGGAATTCCTTCTTAGTCTACCTCTAAATATAAATATTTCTATATATATTATAGTTATATATAAATTAGTAGATACTCTATAATTATCCAGATTAGTAGAACTATTAGCTTATAATCTTTAGTATACTATTATATTCTAAGTAGCCTATAGGGGAGAAATTATATAATTTCTATATTAACTTAGTCCTAAGCTTATTGAGGAAACTATTACTCTCTTTACTGCTTAGCACCTAAAGTTTCTCCCTAAAAGTAAGTTATCCTAATATATTAATAGTATACTTAGTAATCTAGACCTTAATATAAAAATTAGGAGGAAAGTTATACTCTCCCTACTAAACTACTATAAAGATCTATTAGTATAAGGAGTCTCTCTTAGTAATATAGGTTTATATTTTTTATAGGCTTAGTTTTCCTTTAAAAATCTGGATATTAGTAATATTTATATATTTTACTTAGGATTCTATAGGGATAGTAGTATCTGGGATAATCTATATTACTTATCTCTATTATTTCTTATTATTCTATCTTTTAGGGATATTCTATTCCCTCTGGGAGAGAGTGTTAGAAGCTACTATCTAGGTGTCTAGTTAGTATTTAAGGTAAAAATTATATTAAGATAATTTCTCTACTTATTAGTTCTATTTCTCTATAAGCTATTATTTCTTTATAAAGTATTTAAGATCCTTATAGTTAGTAAGGATTTTAAATTTCCTAATATTTTACAGCTTTACTCTCTATATTTATAAATAGACTAATATTATAAGAAGTTCCTTATTGTAGATTAAGTAATTAAACTCTATAGAAGTTAAATATTAGGAGTAGAAAGCTACTAAATACCTCACTCTAGTCTTATTATTTTAAGTTAATATATCTTTTAGGGTATATTCTAAATAGTCTATCTTTATTATTATTAGAATATTAGAGTTAAATATCTATAGAATTAATTCTATAGTAAAAAGTTATTTTAGTGTGAGGAAAGTCTCCTACTACTCTAGTTTCTAGTTAAAAGGAACTAACTTCTAAGTTAGGCAGTTTAAAGACTTTATAATAATATTATACTAAAATATAAAAACCTTATAGTAGTTTATAAACTTAAGGAAACTATAGATACTTTTTAGTAAGCTGGGAGGGAGTTAGTTAGTAATAGTTTCTAACTTTTCAGGATTATAAAAGAGACTTTTTCTAGCTAATATAATAAACTTAATATATTTAACTATAGTAACTAAGAACTTATATTTCTTAGGATCTAACTTAAAGTCTATATTAGCTAGGTAGCTAAGTATTTAGTAGATTTTCTTTATACTCTTTTTAAAAGTTATTAGTATAAATAAGAATATTATTAATATATACTATAATAAAATTATCTAGAAACTATTATAGGTAGCTATTAATATACTATTAAAATATAATAGGGATACTAATAAGTCTGAAGGAGTATACTATCTATTTAAAGAGGCTGCAATATATCTAAAAAGCTATTTTCTTCTAATCTGCTTTATTAATTCTAATCTTATAGAATATAGTAATAATATTAAGCTTAGTATACTAATAAGTAGTAATAACTTTCTAGAGGATTTCTAATATAAGGGGGAGGAGGTAATAATCCTTCTTTATAATTATATTAAAAGCTCTGTAATTTACACAGAAGTATATTCTTCTACCTGGTTTTCTTATAAAGAGGATTGGAATACTAGTGGAGGAGCTACTTACTTTAATAAATTTCTTATTAAGTAAATCCTTTAGGGTCTTCTTAAATACTAGAAGTTCCTCTTATAATATACTATAGAGGAATCCCTATAGGAGGTTTAGTTTCTATTCCTTATTATTAGGAATTAATAGAATATAGTAGTTTATTTCTAGTCAGCTAGGAGGTAGTTAGTATACTGAATCTAGATAGAAAAGATTTAGAAATTTCTTTAAAATATTTATAGAAATATAATCCTTTAAGTCTATTTCTACTTTTAGAGTTAAGATTTTATTAATATTTATTAGACTAATAAATATAATCTAGTAGGAGCTGAATATCTTACTAGTATACTATATAATATACTAATAGATAAATATAAATAAATTAGTATTAAGTAACTAAGCTAATTAGATCTCTTTAAACTATATTAGCTTATCTTAGTATTCTAAGTATACTATTATACTACCCTTCCTATATATTATCCGTTAGGCTCTAGTATTATAAATAATATAATTATCCTCTATCTACAGCTACTTAAAATATAAGAGTAACTACAGGCTCTCTATAATATAGATATAGATCTTCTATATATAATTACTAACTTCTAAAATCAGGATAGTTACTTTCTAGGTATTATTAAGTGATAGTTTAGTAGTATATCTCCTTATCTATCTTTTTAACTTATTAATTAGTAGGAAATAAAGTTTCTTTATAAGAAAGATATTAATAATAATATAGATATTATAGTCTATATTAATAAATATATTAATAGAGTAATTTCTATTAGTTCTAACCTAAATAATAACTAATTACTAATTACTTACTTATTCTTTTTTCTATTATTTCCCCTATCTTATTACTTCTACTTTAGTTAGCTTCAGAGTCTAACTTTACTCTAGAGTTACTTTTTTCCTGAATTTTTACTATTATTAAGTGGGATAATATTATCCCCCTAGTTATCTCTATTATAATCTAGAGTAATTATAGCCTTCATAATTTTTATATTAATCTTCTTATACTTTTAAGCTCTATAGTTTCTATAGATATAATCCTTCTTACTATACTTAAAATATTAGTAAGTATTCTAGCGGTCCTTAGAGTATTCTTTAGAGGTAGAGGAGAAGCTACTAAAGCTTCAATATTATTATTACTTCTTAACTACTTTAGTTATTATAATATTATTCTCTATATTATAAGTAGTAGGTCTCTAGTGGGGTAGTTAGTAATATACTAATACTCCTTTTATATATTTAAGCTTCTAAGCTATATTTTAAACCCTAGATAACTAAAATCTATACTCTATAGGAAGATTAACTATAATAAGTAGCTTCTTAAAGTGGGGAAGTAAGATAGCCTCTAGTAGGAAGATCTAGACTATATTTAGCTATATATACCCTCTAGTATTAACTAGAATTTTTTTAAATTAGAGTAGAAAGGTAGTTAAATATTTATTTTCCTTCTATCTAAAATTTTATAATTAGGTAATAATGTAAAACTGGCTGTTAGGATCTAGATAAGTTCTATTTAGATAACTTATAAAATTATTTAGATTAGAAAAGTTCTCTAATCTTCCTACTATATAGAAAGCTTTAACTACTTACTGAGGATTAGAGTCTAAATAGAAGTAAATTAGATATTAGTATTCCTAATTATTATTAAAGAAATAGTAATTAATCTTAAGTTTAGTTTTTATCTGTTAGGTTTACACTTAGTATTTTTTCTACTTACCTAAAAACTTTAGAAGTAGGGGAAGAAGCTTCCTCTAGTAGTTAGCTACTAGTAGAGATATAGTAGTATTATTAATTCTAAAAGCTGTTATCTTAATAGATATTATTCTGGAGGTTACTAGAGTATCTTAATATAAGTTAGAAATATCTATTATAGTAGTTACCTAGAGGTTACTACTTACTATAGTATCTTATTTCGCTAATTTATATAAGAGCTTATTAATCCTCTAGTAGAGAGAACTTAAAGTATATTATAATTATTACTAAAGTAGTTTACTTATAGGGTTACTATCTATAAGGATATTCTGGGAGATTCTAATACTCTCTATTATTCTTTATATTAGTTGCTTATTATATAATATTATATCCTAGGAGCTAAGTTTAACTAGATTATATACTTAACTAGTAGGGAGCTATACTCTACTTAGTATTATCTGTATAGTGAATAAAACTGAGTTCTAAATATGTAAAAAGCTAGACCTAAGCTTATTTAACTAGAAGGTAGCGTAAAATATTATTTATTTAGAACTAAGGAGTAAAAGAGAAGTTTTTATAGGTATATAGAAAAGTCTATATATATAATGCTATATAGAGCCCACTGGGGCCCCACTCGGGCGAGGGGGTTAGCTTCAGATGCCTAGATACAGCCCTGGCTGGATATCTAAATATAGCTTATAATACTTAAAGATATTAGTAGGATTTATAATTAGTTACTTCTTCTCCCCTATAATATTAAGATAGTTTTATTATAACTTCCTAATATAAATTAGAATCTTTATCTTAGTTACTAGTTTATAAGAGAGTTTTATATTTATAAAAACTGTATTAATTATTAGCTGTATTTTCTGAAGGATAATTATTCAGACTATATGAATATAGTTACTTATTAACTAAAATTATATTAACTAGCTGCTAGATAATAACTTTATTATTTACTAAATACTAATTAAAATTACTAATAATATTAATAACTTTCAATTAGGTTCTGAGGAGGAATATTCTAATAATATTAATATTATTACTATTCCTAATTTTATAATAGAATATAATATCCTTTAAGATCTTCAGGCTAAATTATAATAGTAGTAATAGTTTAGTAATAAGTAGCCTCCTACTGATTATTACTATATTAATATACTTCCTTACTAGAGTATACTCCTCTCTAACTCTAATTATTCTAAATTCCTTCTGTCTCTTACCTTTCTAACTTTATATTTTTATAGTAGAAGTAAGTTTATTTAACTATATTAGTAGTTTATTAACTTCTTTTACTATATTCAGTATATACTTAAGTAGTATAATAATTATTTTACTAGATATTTCTACTTTTAGTTTATTATATTTAATATCTTAATATAAGCTAAAGTTAATAAATAAAGTAACTTCTATATTAAGTGAATAGGCTAGAATAATATTATTATTAATAACTTAAGAACTATATTTAAGTTTAATACTTCTGAAGCTATATATCTTCTTAATATTATTATCTATAATATAGATATTATTAGAAGTATCTATTTATACTAAGGATCTAAGTGATACTAACTTAAGGTTATTATCTATATTCTTAAGTGCCTAAGTGTTTTTATTATTTTTAGTATAATAAACTATTACTAGTATTCTCTCTATAAGTATATATCTAATTTTAATAAGTAGGAGAATATTACTGAAACTTACTATATATAAATTTTAAGAATAAGTATTTATGAGAATCCTTATATTACTAGTTACTATTTTTATTAGTAATATATCTTTTTTGCAAGAAGGTTTTAAAAAAAAATATTCAATATTATTAAGTTTTAAGTTTACTATAAGTAGTAAGATTACAGTAATATATATAACTATAGTGTCTATTAGTTTAATAATACTATTGAGTTTAATACAAGTAGTGAATATACTTACATTTTCTTTCTTACTTTCTAGAGAGATTATATTAATACTATTTATTCTAAATTTAATTATATATATAATATTTAATAGGAAGTGAATTGTCTTATAGCTTATTAGCTTAAGTGTACTTTTAAGTTTCTATTTAATATTATTAGCTGTATTTAGCGTTATATATATAGTAGCTATTATATATATAAGAAGATAGATATTAAGGTAAAGTTATATTAATTCTATTTTCCTTATAAATATCGTAATATTCCCACTATCACTAAGAATTTTAACTTAAAGTATTAGACTTTTGAGGCTTAGTATAATAAGACTAACCTCTACTAGTTTAGTTTCGTTATTATCTTTATATAATTTGTTAATATAGACTTTTCCCCTTATATTAACATTATTAGAGTAATTTATTATATTATTAAATATATCAGTAAGGTTAAGACTAAAATATAGTTATATAAAGAGCTAGCTGAGGTTATTCTAGTGAGGATTTAATTCTAGTAATCTATTATATCCTTTACTACTAAGCTGATAAATAAACTTCTCTCTGAATATAATTAGTTAGTATAGAAGATTTATTATATCCTTCTCAACCTTCCTCTATATGAGAATAGTTACGTTACTATCTTAGTTAATTATTATCACTCTAATAATATTACTTTAATATTCTATATTACTGAGAGTGAGGTTTAATAAATAAGAATATTTCTCTAGAAGTATATATTATATTCTGATAATATAGAACTTACTAATATAATATATCTATATTTTGTATCTCATATTAATAGTTTATATACTAGTAATATATATTCCTTCTTTTATACTTAGCTATATATTCTTAACTACTTTCCTTAATATAAATATAATTAAGAGGATTAGTATAAAAACTATTACTACATTAAAATAATACTTTATTATCTATTCTGAGAGTATAATAACTCTTTAACTATTAAAGGTGAAAGGAGAGATAGTTTTAAGGAGGTTTACTATATCTATCAGTAAGTTTAGAATTATAATAATGATTTTTATAATATACCTATTGATCCTAACTTTATTAAACTTTTTAATAAGTTTAATAATACTATTATTAATAATATTATTACTAGGGAGGATTGGGAAAAGCTAGCTTACAAGGTTCCTTTTTACTTTCTTAATTTAGAAGAACTTAATATTACTAGTAACTACCTAATAACTTAGAGTATTTCTGGTAGTTTTATATTAGTTAGTATACTAATAAGGTTATACTTAACTTTTAGATTATTAAGAAAGCTAATTATTAGTTTAAAGAGATAGTTAATAATAATACCTAGCTACTTATAGATAATACTATTAATATTCTTAATACTAAGTAATATTAGATTTATAATATTATTTTTCTCTATTTTTAGTTCTTTATCTAAAGTAGTAGTTCAGCCTAAGTTTTTATATATATTAATAGCTAGAGTAGTATAGATAAGTTCTATATTATTTAATTACTTTATACTGCTCTCTCAGATCTTACCTAAGGAGATAATAGACTAGATCCTATTATAATTATAATACTTACTAATATTACTGTGAATAGTATTTAAGGTTTAACTTTTTATAGTATCTTCTAGCTACTAATTTAGATTTTAAGTTTCTAGCTATTAACTACTACTAACTTATCTAACTTTTAGTCTAAATAATCTTATAAGAAGTATCTTATTATTAATAAGAAGTTTATAGTTAGTTTAAATATACTTGTTTTTATTAATAATTATTTTTATTAGTTATTTCCTGAGGTTAATCTGCTTTTTAGTAGTATAAATATCTTTCTTATAAGAGATTTTTATTAACTTCCTCCTATTTATAAGAAGGTTCTCTTCACTTATAGATAGTCTGTTTATATATTACTATATAAATCTCTATTGAGAGTATCTACTCTCTATTTAATAAGATAGTTAAGTTAGATACTATTATCTACTAGTAGAATGATAAATAGGTTTAGTTTTAATATATATTAGAGTAAGTCTGTAATTCATAAGTTTCTGTTAAATTTTAGTAGTTACTATCTACTTAAGTATATATATTACTATTACTTTATAAAATATCTACTTTTAATAATATTTTATATATCTTTTTTACTAATACTAAAGTTAATAAGTATAATTCTGACTATATAGTGTCTCTTTTTAACTTAGTATATATTATTAATATAGGTTATTTTAGTCCTAAGGTAAATAAAGTTACCTTTTAAGATACTGGTAATTTCTATAAGAAGTTCTTTCTTACTGTTAGAACTTAAATAATACTGACTGAGAATATCTAGATAGAGATAAGTTTCTATAATAGAGTATTAGGGATAATTTATAATATTATCTAGTAAATAGATACTTACTAGAAAACTAATAAGCTTTTAGTTATCTTAGTTACCTTCAATAACTATATTAGTAATATTTATATTATAGTAGAGATATTTCTAGATTATAGAATTATTTCTATCTTCTAAGTAATCTATAAATTCTATAGAGGTAATTAGATATATTTTTATATTTAATTCCTTCTTATTATTACTTACATTATTACTATCTATAAGTTATAAAGTATAATTTTTAATAGAATTATACTAAATATTAGTAATTATTAGTTTTAAGTTAGACTAATTTATATTACTATTTCTTAAGTTTACTTTCTATCTAACTTTATATTTGAAAGTTTTTTTAATTACTAAGTTTTCTCTAACTATAAAATTAAGTCTAACTTAAAGTATAATAGAGATATTTAGTATAGATATTCTAAGTATATCTCTCAGTCTATAATAAAGATTCTAAGCTTAGGTAGTATTAATATAGTGGATCTTGCTTTCTATTAATATTATTAGAGTTATTCTGAATATTATAATTTTAGGAGGTATCTATTAGTAATATCTAATCTAGACTGATTCTTATTTACTATTCTGACGTTTCTTAACTTAAAGAGGTTACTATTTTAGTATTTCTTAACTTAAAAAAGATATATATCTACTAGTAATATATAATTTAGATTAATTCTTATTTACTCTATTAGTTTCTAATATTATTAACTACCTTTTAGTTTCTATATTAACTTAAGGAGGATATATAGTTTTTAGGTATACTAATTAGTTATTAAAGATAAAATTAACTTATCTATTTTACTAGTTATATTATTAACTACTTCTTAGTTATTTTATTAACTTAAGGAGGATATATTACTATTTAGTATATTATACTAATTATTAAAGATAAAACTAGCGTTATTATAGTTAATATTACTTATTACTATTTAGTGTAATTAATATTCTATTAAGTTACTCTATATAGGTTTTTTATAAAGAGGAGCTTTCTATATTACTATCTATAGTTTTTAGTGAAATAAAAATAGTCTACAGTCTAGGTTACTAATAGAAACCTTATAATACTATATTATAATATTAAGCTACTTTATATAGATTTTCTATAAAAAGAAGTTTCTTATATTAAACTACTTTATATAGGTTTTCTATAAAAAGAAGCTTTATATATTAATATCTATAACTTTCGTGAAATAGAGGAAGCTTCTTATATTATTATTATCTACAGTTTTTGCGAAATAGATGCAGACTAGTATTACCTAATAGAGTTTTATATATTATTATTTACAGCTTTTACGAAATAGATACAGACTAATATTATTTAATATGAACTTTCTATAAAGAAGATAGGGAGGTTTCTTATATTATTATCTTTTCAGTTTTCGCGAAATAGATATAGACTAGTAATAATAGTTTTATTAAAGCTGAGGTTAATACTACTAATAATAGGATACTTTTAAATATTTATAGAGTTTTACTTTAATTTAGAGAATAATATATTAATTAATATTATTATTTATATTCTTTATGATAAATATACTATTTCTTTTTTTTACTAGAATTTACGTTTTTTAGTTTCATATTTTATTAATATAACTAAAGCTATTTTAAGTAGTAGCTACTATATAAATTAGTTTTTACTTTAGTTTAGAGAATAATTTACTTATTAGTAATTTTGCTTTTGCTTTTTTTTAATAATAATTATCTTTTCTATTTATTATTAGATTCTTTATATAAAAAGAATATTCTCTTTTCTTTTCTACTAACTATTATTATTACTACTATACTGCCTATTTTAGTTTTTCTAGATCTTTATAATATTAATAATATTATTAATATCCCTAATATTCTTAATAGTAATATTACCTAATCTCACTATATTTTATTAGATTAATTTCTATAGTTATTAACTAAGTTTTATACTAATAAGCCTCCTACCTTATTATTAATAAGGATAACTATATAGATAATATACTATCTTTCCTATTTCCTGATAATAATCTTCCCCCTAGTAATAATTTCCCACTCTTACTTAAAAATATTTTTATAAGTAATATTTCTTCTCCTCCTTCTTCTTATTCTCCCTCCCTCTTAGAGTCTAATAAGTGTAAATAGTAATTACTAGTAAACTATATTTATAAGTTAGTATTAATAGTTATTCTTTTAAGTTACTTAGTAGTATATTACCTATATTCTCATCTCCAGCTTCCACCAGCTAAATAATATTAATACTACTATAGAATTATTAACTTTATCTATCTGCTGTAAGTTTATTCTTAATAATAGAACCTTTAGTATTTTTAGTATTAATAAGAACTAGAACCTACCTGCAGCTTTACTATAGGTAAGTAGTAATAAAATATTAGAGAGATATAGCTACTATACTTTTAGTTAAAATATATAGGAGGAATATATTATCCTGCTACTTGTTCTTTACTACCTAGCTTTTAGGTTATATACTAATTACTATTATAATTCCTAAAGTTCTAAATACTTCTATTATAAGTATAGTAATTACTACCTATAGTTTAATCTTAATACATTTATAGGAAACTATATTCTAGCTCTAGCTATATTCTCTATTATATTATTCTCTCTCACTCTTCCTGATAATTCTATCCTACTAAAGTCTACTAACCTAGATCTTAAGTAATATATCTAATAATATTCTAATATAAGTTAGTCCCAGTAAGTTAATATTAAGGTTAATATTAATATATATAAATAGATATTATTAGCATTATATACTTATAAGTAATAGTAATAGTAGTAATAATAATAATAATAGTAGTATTTTTTACTTTAAGATACTAAGGAGGAGCTAGCTAACTAGATTATATTATTACTGGATAGTTTACTTTAAGCTACTACTATTATAATTAATATTATCAAACTCTTATTTTAATATTTATATCTTTCTTTAACTTTATCTTAATTATAATCTTACTTATAACTATTATTATAATTTTAACTTCTATAAAATCTATAAGCTATTATAATCTGTAAATTATAATATTTTATAAGTTATTATAATAGTTAGTTAAGCTTAGTAGTTAGAATATTTTCATTTTAATATAGTTATTATTAATAACTATTATTATAGCTATAAATAATATAAGATCTATTACTATTATTTTTTATATAGTATATTATATAGTATATAATATTATATAAAGTTTAAGATCTATAATAAACTAATTACTATCTAGTTATATAATAGTGTGATAGGCCTGAGCCTGCAGATGTAGGCCTCGGTTATTATGTAAGCAGTACGTACGCACAGGCTGTAAGCCTACGTCTGCAGCGTCAGACTTAGGAATAGTGGCAGGATACACAGAATTCACACACTATACTACCCTACACGATCTGGAGTACTACTTTTGCGATTGAGGCGCTATTTACGCTGTAGATCTGCGAATATGGCGCTCTTGATTTGATATATTTTTCTAGATTTTTCCCCCTATTTTCTATTGCCGAAGGATTGGGCTTAGGGGAGGTTGTTTTATTTTGTTTGTTTAGTTGTTCTAACCTAAGTGGCTGGCGCCTATTTTAATAATACCTAGAGGTGGATCTATCTCTTTTTAGTTCCTCGCGGATCAGGATAAGGAGGCATTCTTACGCTGTCTTAGATAAGTTAAAGTTAAAAATTATAATATAATATATTATCTTAACTAGCTGGACGACATTAAGAATTTTAAGACTTATAGATAGAGCGTTTTGAGTTCTATATAGTTATAATAAGCTTATTTGCAGACCTAATACTAATAAACAGTAAAGAATAATAGTTCTGTTCTAACTGTAAATTAGTGGGAATATGAAAGACTCTAAAAGTAATATAGGGAACTTAAAGATATATTTATCTTTTTTTATGAAAGTAGAGTAGAGCTTCTGATTTAGCCTAGAAAGTAGTATCTAATTTACAATAATATAATAAAGAAGATAAAGAAGAATTATATATAAAATTAGAAAATCCAGGATAGTTTATTAAGCTGAAGGGAATTTCGTAAGTCTAATAAGTCTAATAAAGTTATCCTACTTAATCCTTATTAAGAGGCAGTAAAATAATATAAAAAAAGGTAAGTTAATAAGGAAATAGGTTACTTATAAGATAGGAAAACTTACAGAAAGATAATAAAAATATTATATAATATATTATAACTAAAAAGTAGTAAGATGGGGAAGGTTATAGAAGATATAGATTTATATTATTAATATTAAAGTCTGAAGGAGAAGAACGAATTTATAGGTCTAACCCCATATAAGAGTAAGAATAGAATACTCGGGGGAGCCTAAGAAGAAAACACTAGAGAGATTAACTCTAATTAAAGCAGCCACCCTTTTATATAATATTAAAATTTACTTTATTACTATATACTAATAATCAAAAAACAACTAAAAATATAATATTTATTATAATAACTACTAAATAGTTAAATACTAATAAGGAGAAAGCTCCTAAGTTTCTCCAGCTAACTATTACTAGTCTATTTTTTAATAGTTTAGCTTTTAAGAAGATCTAACTCTATATAATAAACACTCTAGAGGAATCAGGTGATACCTCTTTATCTAACTATAATATAGACTAAAGCTATTAAGTGCCTACTCCTGAGATCTCTAACATTTTACTTAACTGTCTGATAACTATAAGGAATTTTATAATACTTTCTAAGTTTTAATCTGCCTAGCTGATAATAATAAAGATAGTTCCTTAATCTGAGAATACCCCTAAGTTTACAGGCAATAATATTTCTAACTTTCTGGATAACTATAAAGTTATATCTAAGATATTATGTAAGCTAGAGCGTGAGATAGTTACTAAAGTCTCTTTTTACTATAGTATATAGTATAGGTATGCTGTTAAAGTTATAGTGGCTGATAAGTATACTTAGCGGGCAGCTAGGAATATCCTAATAAGTATCTATAGTATTATAGATCCTATAACTAGCTGTGATCCTAATAAGGAACTTTATACTATAAGTTATAGTATTAACTTAGTTTCTAATAACTTATCTGGAGTGGTTAACTACCTAACTACTGTGAATAATTTTTAAGAGAGAGTGAGAATCTGTGGGGATATTATTTTGCCTGATACTGATCTTATCTATATCTCTTTATACTGACTTCCACTTTAATCCCTTAAGGAGATTACTAGGGATCTTTACTATAAGATCTCTCAGTTAGTTAAGGTATCTTAGTATTTTTTTGAGTGTTTGCTAGTCTGATAGGTAGGTAACTAGATTCTCCTTAAGTAATTAACTAGTTAGCTAGCTTCTATAGGAACTTTAGTAGTTTCTATAAATATAATCTCTCAGTCTAAGGTTATAAAAGCTACTAAGAAAGCTAATATAGTTACAGATAAACTTAACCTTAATAGTAAGTAACTCTTAAGTTAGTTTAAAGACTTAAGCTTTAACCAGATAACTATTACTAAGATAGAAGTTAGCTTATAAGAGCTTATAGATAACTTCAGAGAGGCCTAAAGTTTAGTAGCAGAATTATATACTATTAAGCTAAGTGAATATAATAATTATGCAGTTTACACTACAGATTTAGCAGTTTAGTATGGTGGAGGCTATAGAGGCTAGCTTTATAGGAGAGGAGGAGGTAGGTTTTAAGATTAATTTAGTTATTAAAATAATAAGTATTAGGATTAATTTATACTAACTATTTTCACACTATACTACTAATATAGAATAAATAGCTACTAGAAGCTTATATATTAGTAGTTATTATAGTATACCTCTAAGAGTATCTGTTACTTTAATATACTCAACTATTACTATTATATTAGGTAGATCTACTAGAATTTAGAAAGAATTAAAAGTAGTATTATTTTTAATAGATTAGTTAGTAACTAGCTTAACTGTAAGATAGTTTTTCTTTTTATTACTAAGAAGTTTTAGTAGTTTCTAGTAGCTTTAGTGGTATTAGCTTATAGGCGAACCTAGTTTACTGACTTTTAGGATCTACTATAATAATATATTTAGAGTGAAGTATAATAGTAGTTTACTACTACTAGGTTTCAGGATAAATATTAGACTGCTTAGGCTTACTTAATAATATCTATCTCTATAAAGATCCTGCAGAAAAGCTAGCTAACGCTAGAGAGGAGGGGAAGCTAGATAGAAGATATTTACATAGTTCTGGATATTATAGTAGTCAGTCTTACGCCAGTAGAGTATATTAATACAGTTTTAGAGAAGATTCTAGAGAGAATAGCTTCTGAGGAGGTTAGAATAGTAGAGAGGATAAAGCTAACTAATAATTACTATTTACTATATAACTTATATAAGCTAAAGACTACTATATTTATAGACCCAATCGCTATATACTATAAACTTACAACTATATAGATATTTAAGAGCGTAAGAATGATAAAGCTTATATCTAATAATAAGGAGATACTACTTAATATAGAGAAGCTATCTCGCTAGTAGCTTACTTAGAAAGCTAGTAAGAGTGAGACCTCTATATTTATAATCCTAATTAGTGAAAAGAATTAAAACCTTATATATTATATCTATTATAAGAAGGTTAGTAGGTAAGTTTTAGTTCCTAAGGAGCTACTTCACTATAACTAGTCTATATATATTTAGGTTAGCTATAAGTATATAAAGATAGTTATAGATAGCTACTTTAGCGATAAAGAGACTTAGGATATCTTTCTTTCTGCAGATAAGGATTTTGTGGGATTTTATAATAAAATTGGGAAGTAGAGTTAGGTAATCTGTAAGTAGATAGAGCGCTAGAATTATAAGTATACTAAACTATAAGTAGTAACAGCTTCTCTACCCTCTGGAACACCTCGTAATATAGGAGGAATATATTCGCAGACCTAACCTGGTAATATTATTCAGAGTTATAGTGTGGATATTAAAGTAGTAAGTTCTATAGTTAAGGTTATCTCTGCAGTAGACTAGATAATAATAACTCTAGCAATAGTATACAACTTTATTATAATATATTTCTGGATTAATATTTAATTTATAAGTTTAGTAAGCCTGAAAGTCTATAGAATTATTAATATAGGCTCTGTAATTAATATTATCTTAGAGGAGTATATATAGGTAGCTAATCTGTAGTTCTGTATAATTCTAATGAGACTGGGTTTCTATAGTATTACTGATATTAGTTATATAACTGATTTCGCTGGAGTAATAATAGAGGATATTTAGTTAAGTGACTACTATATCTCTAATATAGAATTTTTCATTACGCCTAAAAGTTATATTATAAAGAATTTAGTTTTAAGTACTTTATTTATTATTAAGACCAGAATAATACTAAACTATACTCTAAACTGGATTATAAGTATATTTTAGTCTGGGAATAACAAGCTAAATATCTTACTGTTATTTTATATACTTAATTTAACAGTAAAGTTCCATAATATTATTACAGGTACAGGCAGTTTTAACCAGATTCAAAAAGCATATAGTTTTTGTTTTCCTATAGGGAAGGAAAACTAGTAGCTTCTACTGATAATTTTATATTAGTAGATAGTTATTCTTTTATAGGAAGAGATAGTTAATATAAGGAAGAGGAGGAAGAAGAGTTAGATATACTACCGCCTAGCTTCAATTCAGATTTTACGGATTTTACGCTATAGCTGCGGGATTAGATACTAAAAAAGGTTTAAGTATAGCTGGATAATAATAAAGAGGTTATTATAGTGATTAATAACTTAGAAAAGGAGTTTCAGGAGATTTTAGAGGTTTCAGTTTGCTAAGCTATAAAGCTGAAAGTCCAGAAAATTTACTATATTATTATATCTCTTAGAAAATATAGTCCAGACTGCCTATCTTATAATAAGAAGTATCCCTATAGCCTTTATAAACCTAAACTGTCAGTATAGTAAGCTTTAGTAAGAGGGAAGAAGAGTTAGAAGAATCTACACTATAGAGGCTAGGAGGTAGTAGTAACATTAGATACTATATTTAACGACTGGGAGGAAAGCTCCCCAGGCGCAACTAAACACACAGTAATAATAGATATATAAAGAGGATCAATCAAGGATATTAACATAATATATAAGATAAAAGATAAGAAGATTAACCTGGTTGACAATATATTATCTAATAGAATAACTCTAGAGGGCAACCCTAAGTGGAAGCTGAAAATATAAATAGAAATAGAGAAAATTATTAAGAGTGATCCTAAAGGATAATTTACAGATATAATTACACTAAAGTTTTTAAAGATTAATACTGGGGAATATCTAACTTTAGAATATCTAAATAAAATTTTAGATTTAGTAAGTTACTTATATAAGCTGGAGAAAGAACTTCTAGCAGAAATCCTGAAAGTATAAGAGTAAAGTCTAACTTATAACTTTAGTTATTATAGTAAGCTACTTAAGTTAGTAGTATTACTATAGATAATTAAGACTATCCTATATAAGGTATAGTAAGTAAGATCTATTCTAATCCCTAAGGGACTAATTAAAGATATTATTAAGATCCTTAGAGTTTATATTCAGAATAGGATTCTAAAGTATAGTTATACTATATACTAAAATCCTTTCTTTCTTATTAGGAAGAAGGATAGTAAGATAAGATTTATTAACTTAGCTATAAAAATTAATAGTATTATAATTTAAGATATAGAGTTACTATTTAGAATAGATAAGTTCTCAGAAGATTTTAGTATATATAAGCTTTTATCTCTTCTTGATATTTTCTTAGGTTATAATCAGATTCCTCTTAACCTAAAAAGTAGAAACTTAATTACGTTTACAACCCTATTAGGTTTACTAAGGTATTATATTTTACTTATAGGAGGTATTAACTTTATTACCTAGTTTATAAGGATTATAATAAGGATTCTCTATAACTTAATTCCTAACTGTTAAAAGGTTTTCCTAGATAATATAGTAATTAAAAAGCTAACAATAATATATAATAGAGAAGACAATCTATATTACCTAAGTATTTATAGGTATATTCTAGAGTATATTCAGAATATTAATAGGGTTCTAGTAAATATTAAGCTTACTAATTATATTATTATAGTAATTAAGTTACAGTAGGTATAGGAAACTATCACTATCGTAAACTATATTTGTGGGATATATAACTAATAGCCTGAAGAGTCTAAGATTACTAAAATTAAGAAGTAGAAAGTATACTACAATATCTCTAAAGTCTATTTATTCTTAAGTATTACTACCTTCTATCAGGTTTAAATAAAAGATTACTCTATTATTACCTAGCTGCTTAATAACTTACTTAAGAAGAATATCTCTTTCTAATAGCTTAACCTTTAGAAGATAGTGATAAGCTAGCTATAAGATAAACTTTACAGCACTTTTATACTTATTTCTATTAACTACAGCTAAGAGGGAGGCTAGATCTATTTAGTAGTAGATATTAGTAGAACCAGCTGGGATGCAGTTCTTAGATAATGTATTAAATAGAAGAAAGCTATCACTTACTATAAGAGTAATTTATTTGCAGATTTAAAGCTTAATTATAATATAGGAAAGAAAGAACTTTAGGGTATATTAAAAGCCTTAAAGCGAGTTTGTAACTATCTATATAGTTAGTATTTTTTGCTAGAAATAGATATGAAGATATTTATAGCTCAGCTTAATAGCGTAGCTTCAGATCTTCCAGAAGTTTTTATTATTTGCTGGATATTTTAGATATAGATATTTAACTTTAAAGTCTATCATATTAGTAGAATAGCAAACTTAGTAGCTAATAGGTTATCTTGGAAACCCTCCAGACCCTCCAATAAAGTTGACAATATAGGAGAAGAGGATATTAATAACTAAATTAATAAGTAAATCTTCTTTACAGACATAAACACTCAAGCTTTCTTTAATGAAGCTTACTCCCTTAGTGACAGATAATATATTAAGGAGGTCTTTAATATAGATATTACCCCAGCTACTAATAGTAATATAGACCTGGAACTGATACTCCCCAGCATTATGCTAAGTAATTTGCAGACCTAGTTATATAAATTTCAGTAGATTACTTACTACTTAGTAACTCTAAAGAAGCTACCTAGTATTAATCTAACCTATTTCAGGGTTTTCAGGTATAAAATATTGATTTTTTTACTATATAATTAACTACTTTTCATTAAAGCTACCCTATATAAGCTAACATTATAGCGAGTGGAAGATAATCCTATGATTTATCAGAAGCTTATTACTATAGTATATAATAAAGACGGATACTATAGCTAAGAAGTAGTTTTTTATAAGCTAACAAATTAATATTACTAGATAGGTATATATAGAGAAGTCTGTAAAATAGTAAAATATTATCTAGACTATTAATTACGTTAAGTCCAATATACTAATAACCTTCACAGCTTCATAACTCTATAAGAATATCTATTTAACTATATTAATCTGGATATCCAGAGAGTAGGTAAGTAATATCTTATTGAAGCTAGAGACACTTTTATAGGATAACTGGAGGTATAATAACTAAATAGAGTAACGTCGAAAGCTGTTATAAAATTCCTGTGGGAGGAAGTTATTATATAATATAGTCTCTATAGTATACTTATTATTAATAGTAACCTTGAGAATAAGTAACATATCATCAAATTTAACAAGCAGTATAGTATAAAGTGATAGGTTACCTCTATTTATAATCTGTAGGCTAATGAAGTTATTAAAATTAGTTACTAGCTAATTACTTATACTTTATCAGTATAGATAGTAAGGAATAGTAATAAAGACCCTCACTCCCTACTGCCTGTAATACTGTTTGTAGATTAGATAACAGTTTAAACCTTAATAAGATACACCCCCTTCTACCTTAAGTATAAATATAAAGTAATTACACCAATCAAGACACTAATACCTATATAGAGGGTTTTAGACTGAATGTCAGTATAAACAAAAGAGGAGAAATTATAATTATAAATTAGAATATTTACTCAGCTGGAGAAAGACAGAGAGAATACTATAAAGATAATTACAGACTAATATAAAAAAGCTGCAGATAGTTTTAATACTTATTAGGCTAATATCTTTTAAGAGGATAGCCTAGAAGTTAGGAATCTTATATTAGTTTATAATATAAAATAGGCTATTAACAAATTATTAGAGTGTAAGCTTAAATACTAATAGACTAAACTTTTTTATATACTATTACGTATACTAAATTTTTCCTTATACAGACTAGTAATTCTATCTAGAGAAGAGATTTAAAGTTTAACTTATAATGGAAACTACTTACGAAAGTTTATTTAAATATTAACTAAATACTGGGAACCTACTAATCTAGATATTTATAGATCTAAACTAGAGTTAGAACTAGGGAGAGTCTTTCTAACTAAAGGAGAACTAATAAGTATTAAGGAGGAAGAGGATATAGAGAAACTTATAGTCCCAAGTGAAAATAATAGTGATAATAATACTATACTACTAACTTATAGATAAGTATATCTCTTAAGTATCAGAAAGATTACTAATCTGATACTAAAGGATTCTGTATTTAAAGTTTATCTTCCAGGTTTAAATCTGGAAAGGGGGATAGTATATCTTGAAATACCACTCTAGGATCTAGATTTCTCACCTGTCAGTATCTAAAATATTCTTACGCTAATTTGCAGGCTTATAGGATAGTTTTTATTTATACTTTCTTTTCTATTTACATTTTGTGGGAGTTCTGTTTCTTCTGGCTTAGGATTGGAAACTTTAGATTCTGGAGCATTCCTCTAAGCTTTAGGGAGGAAAACTATAGAAGTAATATCACTATTTCACTATTTCTACTATTCCAAATAGTTAAAAGTTAGCTTTAGGTTTTAATAGCTAAAGTATTCTTGTTTTTTCTTTATAGAGTAGAAGTATTTATTTAATTATAATAAGAAAATATATATTTAAGGAAATATATTAAAAGATAAAAATAGTTAGGAGATTAGTTCCTATTCATGTTTACAGACTTATTATATATTTACTATTTCTTTTATTTTAGTATTTCTTTTATTTCTAGATCTTAACTGAGAGTTCCCTACTGAGTGACTATACTTTCTTACTGCATCTTAATATTCTTTTAGATTTAAGAAAGTAGCTTATCTTAAGGAAGCTAGAGAGGAAACTTTTATATGAAAGTATAAGTAGTATATATAAATATAGTATTAGGAATATTATAGATTTTCTTTTATTTAGGAAAAATAATATTAAGGAAATGAGGGAAATTAAGGCAGGCTACTTCTACTACTTTAGTTTTCTTAAAGCTCTGAGGGATCTTAGACTTAAATATAGGGAGGCTATTATATTCCCCACTCAGCTGACGAGTGTTATTAAGACGCATATAGCTGTAGCCCTATTACTATTAGATTTTAATATACTTAAAATTACAGATCCCTTAAGTTTTATAGAAGAAGTAGTTAGTATAGAGAGTTCTAGAAAGGGAGAGATACTTAAAATAGAGTTTATAGACCTAAGAGCTAGTTTTATTATTATAAGTAGCGTAAGCTTACTTTTTATAGTAGCTATAAGATACTATATTTTAACTGCTATACCTCTAGATAAAGAAACTATATATAGTAGCTAGCTGACTGAGAATCTTTTAAGCTTACAAGCTATCAGGAAAGGTAATACTCTAGTAAATAAAAACTTAACGATAGAATATAAATATTCCTATAGTATATAAATAGACTCTCTTATAATCCTGACAACTTATAAGGGTATACTAAAATGTCGCTTACGTAACTTGAAGATCCTTATTAAGCTGAAGCTGAGGTGTGAATATAATCTTAAAGTATTTATTCTGAGGAATAATAAGATATAGAAATATAAGACTGGCGATTATCTAATAATCAGTTAGTTTATTAGGAGATACTAAGTGATAGAGAATTTACTATTAGCTTAGCTGATAGGATTATAACTTACAGATATATACTACTTACCAGTTTCTGAGGCGTAGGGTAGTTAATATTATAAATTATATAGAGGGTATTTAGCTTCCTAAGTTTGTATAAGTGAGGGATATTAGTATTCTTACTTAAGATAAGGTAATTATACTGAAATATAGTAGAAGAAGGTTAATTACAGACGAAGTAAAGTAGAAGCTAGAGAGTAATAGATAAGGGAGAGAGATAGAGTAGATAAGAGTTAGAGGAGATATTTTTATACCTCTCACTATAGTGAATATATAGTTACAGCTAGTAAGTTACTAAAAACTAGGTTAGTTATAAGGAAGGAATCCTTTTATCTGAGGGGAAGATAATATCTCTCGAGTGAATTAGTTAAAAGCTATATATTCTCAGGCTTACAGGCTATTTAACTAGATATTTTTACCCTCTAATAATATTTCAACTTTCTCTCTCTTAATACTAATATTAATATTCCAAACTCTCTAAACCTATTAAGATACCTGCCTTAACGAAAATATCTACTATTACAGACTTTATTAATTTTATAGTTTAAACTTATAAATTACATTTATATTACTCTCTTAACTTTCTCTCTAATTCTTATCTACTTAGTAACAGCTTTCCCTCATAACACTATAAGCTTAATAAAGTTACCTACTCCTAATAATATATACACCTTAGGTGTTAATGAGTGCTACTAGTAACTTACAGAGTTAGGAGCCTCCTGCCTACTTCCAGATCTAAAAACTAGGATAGAGCTACTACTAATAATATCTTCTAGAAGCTAGTTCTATTAAGAATACTTAAGGAATTATAATAACTAACTTCCTCTTTAAGCTAACGTTTATAATAAATAGCCTACTAACCTCGATGTTAATTCTAAACTACTAATAGATAAGCTTCCTTACTAGTTTAAACCAGGAGGTATTATAGTAATAAAGTTCTTACTGGATTACTTCTAACTAATAGTAACTTGGGATAACTATATTGTGAATATAGATAAGCTTTCAGACTACCTTTCTGGTTTCTATAACCTCTTTAGCTAAATTAAGTAGTGGGAAGGATTAATCTGGGAAACTTAGGGTGTAGGCTTCACCTAGGTAATATAAGACTATATAGTAGATATTCCAGTTTACTATATTGAAGCTAATAATAACCTTTAGGTGGTAGTAATTCAGTATAGGAAAGAATATAAGTAAGAGTAATTTATTATCTTATTTTTCCTCTATAGGTGAGGTAGTATTTTAATATAAATAGATCTTCTTATAGACTAACGATAAGGCTGTATGTAATACTATAATATATAGTAGTCTAATAAGTAAGGTGAGGGGAAGTTTATTTCCATATTAATATTTACAGATCTATATATAAGAGGAGGCAGAACTAAGCTATAGTGTTTAATAGTTAGATAAACTTATATTATACTAACCTCTAGCTACCTTAAGTAGGTTTTACTGATAGTCTTTTTAGACTGGATATAAGAAGTCCTCACTATTAACTAGATCTTATTTAGAGGCTGTAACTATAATAGTATATTAGCTGCTTAGTAAGAGAAACTTACTTAGGAGTTTCACTTAGCTATTCCTAGTAGCTTAGTATTAGTATCAGATAGGATAATATGGGAAGTATAGAATATAAAGTATTATCTAGATAATAAAGCTAATAAAGATAAGTAGATATAGCAGATTTAGAGTAACCTAGCTAAGTATTTTAATATTACTCTAGCTAAGATAACTATATTAACGCTAGTGTTAGTATTAATATTAGTATCAGGTTTTATTCCAGCAAATAAAGTATAACTAACGTTAGAACCTTCTGAAAGGTATTTGCAGACCCTATAGTTACTTATTAAGCTTAACCCTTTGTTAAAGTCGGTCTGCAACATAATCTGGTATGCTATATATAGAGGTAGGCTTCTAGAAATGCAGATTAGTAAGCTGCTATAAGTACTTATAAGAGGCTATAAGTAAAGAAATAGGAATATAGAGAGGTTACTCTATCTTATTCCTAGCCTCTATAATTAGAGATATAATAGAGAATTTTATTTTATTAAAACTGATAGACTAGAGCTTATTATTAAGATACTAAGTAAAGGGCTAAAGTTTATACTGAATAATAAGTATCTTTTTATAGTAGAAGATTAGTATATAGATAGTGAGAGTTTATAGAGTTATTTCCTAAGTTACTATAGTGTAGGCCTAGGAATTAACTATTAAAATTCTGTAATATAATAATGTATAGTTGAAGAAGGTATCTACTTATATAATACTGAGGGTATTCTATAGATAGAAGAGTATTTAGATTTATAGAAGCTAGATATCCTTCTTTATGTAAATCTATAAGGAAACTTTACTATCTGTTAGTCTGCTAGGATAGCTAATTTATAATATTCAGAAGGTAGCTATAATACTAATAGTAGTTTTTTTGAGTATAGTTAAAGAGAAGTGAGTAACCTAATAACTAACCTGTAGGATGCAGATATTACTATGTTTCTTATTAGTAATAGTGATATATACTAAGTAAATTTTATAGTCAACTAGATTAATAGTAGAGTTTATTATTCTGACTCTATATAGAAAGACTTTAGTAATAATTACTTTATTAAAGTAGTGAACTAGCTATTGTAGTTCTATTTTAATGTTAGTGTGTTACTGGATATAATTAAACTGCTGCGGGTGAATATTTAGATTACGCCTATAGACCCTTAGTGTAATCTATTTATCTGTAGCTTTTAAGTGGTAGAATAGTCTAGAGTTTTTATTTAAGATAGGATTTTTAATATTATTAACTCTCTATAATATTTATCTAATAAGTAGTATTAGTAACTAGATAAGGTTCCCTTAGTTTTATACTGGAAGTTAATTATCAGTAAACACTTCAGACTCTATATTAATATTTATAGGAATCCTCCCTTATAACTAGTAATATAAACTTAGAATAACTACTAACTTTTTAGATATTTATTACTAGTTTTTAATACTAATCTATTATAGCTATTAGGAGGGTATTTATAAGTCTAAATACTAACCTAACTTAGTATACTATAAAAGTTAACCACACTAGAATATAAAGGGATAATATTAGAATTATAGTAAATAGCCTGAAGTAGGTTCTAATAATCTAATCTTACCTCTTTAGTAGTAATCTAGTAAAGCTTAAAGGTTAGACTTCCTTTATATAATCCTCCTGGATCTATATCTCTAATATCTATTTACTATATTCTCCTAATATTAATATTTTATCTACTAGGGTAAATCCCACTGTAAGCTAATTACTCCAGACTGTAGAATTTTATATAACCTTCTGACTATATAAAAGAATAGTTTATATACTAGTAAATTAATTACTAAGTCTGGATTAAATAGAATACCCCTGCTAGCTCTACTGTCTATATATTTTCGCGACCACCATAATAGGGAGGATAGCTGCAGTTAGTCTAAAAGCTACTTTAGGATAACTATCAGTATATATACGACAAGTAAATAAAGCTAGCCAGTAGAGATAAAGTGATAAAAGAGGATATACTAGAACAGCTAGGATAGAGGTAATTAAGATGCTATAGATAGTTTTATTAGATTTATAATATAGAGCTTACTATAAGTCTAAGGGGAGGATTATAATAAGCTTAAGCTTACAGATATAAGCCTCAGTTATTATATAAGTAGTATATATATACAGACTATAAGCTTATATCTGTAGCATTAGACTTAAAAATAGTAATAAGATACATAGAATTCACACACTATACTACCCTACACAATCTAGAGTATTACTTTTACGATTAAGACGCTATTTACGCCGTAGATCTGCGAATATAGCGCTCTTGATTTAATATATTTTTCTAGATTTTTCCCCCTATTTTCCATTGCCGAAGGATTAAGCTTAGGGGAGGTTGTTTTGTTTTGTTTGTTTAGTTATTCCAGCCCAAGCAGCTGGCGCCCATTTCAATAGTTAGTAAGATAGTTAGTATTTATTATTAGTAGGAAGTAGAGAGTATACTACTATATATATATTTATAATATAGTATAACTAATAATAAGTTTTCACTAAAGTAATTAGAATTAGTTCGTTAGGATTACTTTATCTGGATTTTACTATTACTAATAAATATTATTATAACTCTAAATTCTATAAGATATTTAGACTATAGATAAAGTAAGTTTATAATTTCTATTTAAATATAATAGAACTAGAGGGTCTAGAGGGAGACTCCCTAGAAATTAAGTAATTAAAATTATTAATAATAAAATTATTAATTTAAATATAGTAAGACTAAGGAGTCTGGGGGAGAACCCCCTAGGAATTAAGTAATTAGGATTATTAATAATAAGGTTAATTAATTTAAACGTAGTAAGACTAGAGAGTCTAGAGGAAGACCCCCTAGAAACTAAATAAATAAGATTATTATTAAAATAATACTATTAATCTTAGAGCCTACTAGTAAATATAGTTAGTATAGTAATTACTATTTAGTAATTATTACTTCTTAGGTAGAAGAGTTTAACTGACTGTTAAGATACTCCACTTTCCTTACTTCAGGGTTTGCCGCTAGAGTCGAGGTATCTCATATTGAAATACAGTCAAGCTTGTCTGTCAACGCCTCAGGACGAAGAGCGACAGCAATCGAATATTACTTTTGAGGCTATCTGATCTAAGATCACGCTTTGAGTTGTGGACGAGTTCTAACCCTGTCGCAGACTGCATACCGCACGCAGACTCTAGAGCACCAGATCACAGCCTTTCACCGGTTAAGATCTTAGCCCACAACGGTATTTGCTACCTCAACCCATCACATATCAAACCTGCCAAGCTAGAACCCGCTTCTTGCTAGTCATGAGGCTAGCTATTCTAATTGAATGTTATCTACGGAGGCAACATCCCAGCTTTCCTGACATGATGGCCCACCTTCCTTCCAGTATTTCCCGACACCAACACTAAACCAATGACTCCAAGTGAATACTTAGTCAACATACCCTCTGCTCATCGAGAGAGGCCAAGCTCTGTTTCTCTCCGAGGACTTCGCACCCCCATCATCATTGACTCGGGCGACGTGAACGAAATTCCACCCAGTTTACACAGCTATTGACAATCAAATGGAATGCGTCATTCCACTGTCTTCCTCGTCGTCGCTGCATCGACCTTAGGCCTGGCCAAAGTTTGTGCTTACTTCTTCACCGTCCCGGATGATAAGACCGCCAACACGAACCTCTGGGATCACGGGATGAGTTGATCCGAAGATGTGAAAGCGACATTGGAGGAACAGCTCCATCCCCCCCGAGGTGACCCGGTCGGAATGCCATTGACAGTCGATGCTCTTCTCTATTCAGCCAAGTGAACCTCCGACTACGTGAGTACAGCACGTCAACCTCGGCCCAAGTCTTTCCTCCGTCTCTCCAAGTCGTCCATCGCAATGGCTATATCACTGCCTCCCACTGCCAGTTGGGCCTCCACTCCAGTCTCTTCTATGTCAATTCGGCAGCCTGGAGGATGGCTTGGGTCAATGAGCTTCGATATACGAGTTTCGGAAGTGCTGTCGGAATGGAATTCGCCATCCGATTTGATGTAATGACTGTCAGAACGATACCTGCCGGCGTAGGACGCCTTGGCATCGCGAAGCAACACTCGAAGTACGGGTATGGAACAGGCAACAATGGCTACGTTCGGCTCGGCGTGGATCCAGATGCTCAGGATAGCCAGCTTGCGAGAAACTGGGAAAGGTTGTTTTAGCTTGACATGATTCCCGAACATGATGGGAGAGGGTCTATAATGGTACTCACATTCAGTCCCGACTGCCTCAGCAGCTGCGTGGGCTTCAACCGCCTTCACAAGTGCCACACTACCAGCTCTGGTGATGTATGATTAGCTGGCAGACACAGACACAGCATGTTGATCGTAATCCGTATACTCACAGGCATCCAATGCTCATAGCAATGGCCACTCCAACCTTTTCACGCTTGATCATCTGCAGGCCCCAGACGACCTTTATCGGTATCATAGCCAGGATGAAGTCGGTCAAGGCGGAGATGACTGGCAACAGTGTCAGTGTAAGCACAAACAAGACGACATGGACATCATCTGAGTCGTAGCAGATACCTACTTGAGCCGACCATGTTCATCCAAAGACCGCTGTCGGCGGACCAACACGGCTCAAAGGTGTGGGGATCCGGAGCGCCGCAATTGCCTCGCCAGACCAAGACAGAATGGGCGATACACATGGCGTCCATGATGAATGCGACGAAGATGACCACGTACCTAGCCCAGCCGTCGGTGAAGCGCAGCAGCGTCAGAGCGAAAGACGTCTTTGCGAAAGCCAGCGCGAGCTTCATGATGGTATCGGAGGCCAAGTTCGCGGGCATAATCACCGGACCCGTCAAAGTCGTGACGAGATACCCCTTTTGGTAGATGACGGTTTGCAGAATGTCAGCCACGAGGAGGAGCATCCACCCGACCAGCAAAAGGTAGTCATCCCACCACATCTTTCGCCTTCGGACGGCGCGGCAGTAGATACGGAGGCCAAGGAAGATTGTCGCGACGCCAAACATGGTCCACGCCGAGCCCAGCACCATGGTGGCGAGCGAGGGATCACCCGAGGGCATTGGGTACATGATGGCTCCTTCAGACATGACGACAGGCGGCTTGCAGCGGAAAGAGACGCTCAGAAAAGACACGATCTCTCATGAGGCGAACACACCCAGATATCTGGGAGTAGCGAAACCAGGACATATTTATACGTCGTGCAACTTGGGATAACCCGTCTCCATCGTCGAGAGGCCAGGTCTTGTACGTAAAGCCGGCCCTGACATGTCATAATCACTTGCAGATGAGTACCCCTTGTCCAGCAGTCTCTCTGCTTCAAAAGCCCTGCAGGAGGAGGGCTGATACCATAGATGAATCTGCGCCGCGAAATGACTATCTCGAAGCAGGCAAAAGATGATGTGACTGAACCTTGGAACCCACATTGCAAGGCTCTAGGACATGCATCACAGGTACTGAGATTTTCTTGCGTGGATCCTGGCTGCATGGCCAACCCACGATGGTTCCTGATATGCGACCTGTCAAGCCGGAGTGCAGTCCCCCATCACCCGGCCCCTTCTCACACCTTGCAACTCCTCACCATTTTGCTTTTCCCCGAGCCTTCAAAGGTGATTTCTCCTAACATTGCCGGTAAAAGGTAACCAGAACTGATGCGTTGTGCCGTTGGGCAGTGAAGAGGTACAGAGTGATTTACGAAACTCGACATCGCGAGATACGAGAACGGAGCGGGCGTGTCCAGGATCGATATTAAGTAGCAATTTGATCCGAGGAAGTCTGACTGATACCCACGAGATCACGGCCAAGATCACTCGAAGTATCTGGTCAGCTAACAGAAACCTTAAGTCAGATTCGATGCAGGTAATCAAACGGCATCGTCCGCTACGTGGTAACCAAGATTCAGCACACGCAACAAAAGGATTCAAATCTACCTCGGCTTTCGACCGTGCGTATTCCCCAATATGGATCGTGTTCCCGGGCCTCCGGGGCCTCCCGCTGCTCCGGATGGTCCCCTACCCCGGTCCGATCCCGGTCGTCATCTCCTGGGGTTCGGGGGAGACGAACGTCGAGATACCCAATTAGCAACTCTCACACAGCCGACAGACCCGTTCAAATATGCTATTGTCGCGACTCATGCCCATTGTGGCCGCCGCATCGTTCGACCTTAGTCGCCAGGTTGGTCAATTCTCCCAGCAAGGCGGCCTAGGTAGGGTATCATTAGACCGTCATAGTCAGCAATTATCCACATTTCGAGCATCAATTCTGCCAACCTGGTTCTTTCGAAGCCCACCTCTGCCCGCGGTTAACGTTTGTTGTGTTCTCGCTGTTTGGCTGTCAGCTATTGGAGATTTCATCCACGAAGGCGAGTGCAAGGGCGCAACGAGTCGCTCTGTGGCCCAGCTCATTGGAGGAACGCGAGACCCAATACGTCTCTTCTCACTCGTTAACGAGCTGCGGAGATGGCTTCCGTCTCCCTGCATGGCGCCATTCCCCATCCTTCACATCTGGCCAAAGGATAGTCCTCCAACGCCTCGCTCATAAAAAAGCCTTGGGTCTCGCAAAAAGAAAACCTCTGACAGTTTTGTCCGCCCACGGCCGTTGACGGAAACACACCGCAGTCTATCGCCATGGCGTCTTCAGTCTGTCAATATGCTGCTCTGGCAGTCCTTGTCATCTCCGGACTGTCTTCTGCTACCCCGCTTGCTGGTCCTCGCCAAGCCAACGAGACTGGAGGTCGAGGTGTAAGTACCAGAGTGAGAGGGCACCGCAGACGTGAGCTAATTGTCCTAGTGTGCCGCTCTTGCTCGAGCTGGGTTGTCGGAACAGCTCTACTTCCCCGCTGACGCGGAGTATAACGGGACGATTGAGTCGTACTACGATGGAGGCGTCCAGGATGTATCTCCCCGCTGTGTTCTTAAGCCAGAGACTACCCAGCAGGTGTCTGATGCGTTGAGGACTCTCAGCCTGGAGGGAGGCAACTGCTGGAGCGTCGCGATTCGCAGTGGTGGTCACTCTGTTTTCCCGAATAACAACGCCCAGAATGGTGTGACTGTTGATCTCGGGCGATTGAACTCGGTCACCTACGCAGAAGAACCTGGCTCCAAGGTAATAAGCCGCCCATGACGAAGACCCCTTCATGATTCGTGTTTGGAAGCTAACAACTCACCCTAGAAGGGCCATGGCATTGCGTCGATCGGCGCTGGTGCTCGATGGGGCGACGTCTATACCGTACTCGAAAAAGAGCGTGTCATGGTAACCGGAGCGAGAGAAGGTCACGTTGGAGTCGGCGGCTATCTTCTCGGTGGTGGTAAGTTATTCCCTGCAGCCGAATAAGTTTGCAACTCACACCACGTAGGGTTTGCATGGCATTCTGGACAGCATGGCATGGCCTGCGACAACGTTGTCAGTTACGAGGTAAATTTCTGCTGGACGACCTCAGAAGTGCAAGCTGCTGATGATATGTTCAACAGGTCGTACTCGCCAACGGGACAGTCGTGACAGCGACAGCCACGACCCATCCTGATCTCTGGCAGTCGCTGAAAGGAGGTCTGAACAACCTCGGTCTCGTTACCAGGTTCGGCCTCGGAGCATTCCCATCCCAAGATGCCTACGGCGGTATCGTGGCTTACTCGTATGAGCAAGCCGAACCTCTTCTGGAGAAGTTCACATCCATGGTTCGGCGAAACAAGGAAAACCCAGCCGAGAATGGCTTCCTCTCTTTCGTCTGGAGCCCCGCCGTGGGTCGTTCCGCGACGTTCGTCCTTGCCAACGTCGACGGCATCGAGAACTCAACCTCCTTTGCCGGCCTCGGGGACCTTGAACCGCTCATCGACACGAGATCTAAAACTTCGATCTCTGGACTTGTTAGATCTCTTCAAGGGAGCCTTGGGCTTTACAATGTCTGGTTTACCTTGACGTTTCATGCCAGCATGTCAATGGGACTCAAGGTCCTGGAAGTCTTCGAGAGCGTTACCAATGATTTGGATGGTACACTCGGCGACAGTGACCAGGTCATCTTCCTCCTTACCCCGCTACCCGTCAACTACGTCAACCGCGGCCCGAACGTTCTTGGATTGAATGATGGCGGTCTCTCGGAAGACGGCATGGTTCTTCAAGCTGAGGCCTTGCTATCAAGCCCTGAGCACAAAGCCTTACTCACTGACAAGTTGAGTCAGGCCGTGGAGCGCACCATCAACAGTTATGCCGTTGAGACCAATCAGCTCTTGCGTTGGAAGTACCTGAACTACGCCAACCCAACTCAAGATGTGTGGTCGACGATTGGAGACGACAAATTCTTGCTGGGCCACACCGCAGAGACTTTCGATCCTGCTGGCTTCTTTCAGCACAGAGTCAACGGTGGTTTCAAGATTTCTGACAGTCGTAACTCGTGAACACCTGATTCTGATGGAAATAAATAAGCGTAGACATTGGAGTATTTAAACATTTGTTGCTCATATTACGTTTGTCCACTCAATGCTCTCGGATGGCGAGTCGTACTACCAGACTTTGTTTCATGTCAGTAAAAGCTCAGATGCGAATACCATCTCGATGCAAATGTGGAAATGCAATAGTTACGTAAACTGGCTTGAGAGTGTCCCGGAATCATCTTGATCATCGCTCCATCCGTGGAAGGAGGCGTTTGCCAGGGATAGTCAACCTCGATAATGTCCGTCATTGTTGACCATGGCGTCGTCAGAGAAAGGCTGGTTTCCGTAGGTAATCAGGTGCTGTCACGCAGTCACGCTGCTTCCCATGCGCTCGCGGCTCATCGAGCTTGCTTTGCTCCAAGATCGTGCTCTCGGAAGAAAACCCAGGTATTTCTTAAGCATTATTTCAAGCCTCTCAAAGACCAATAGAGTGTGTATATAACAAGGCTGTCCTTACTTCTAAACCTGCTGATCGTCGTTCTCTGCACCATTACCGTCGTCCAAGCCGGTCACAACATGTACAAAACGAAAACTGAAGCGAGTATATACAATGAAACCTTCCATAATACACAACTGCAAAGTCTCGAAATTTTCTGGGTCCATGGGAAAGCCAAGTCTTCCCCGTCATCTCGAGATAACACTGTCCAGTCACTTTATGGCAATATGTCAGCAAGTTCTCGCGAGATGGCAAAGCTGTACTCACCTCGCAGTGGTGGCGGTGAGCGTAAGTCCAGCCCGAAATGCAAACGTTGCTGGTGCCACCCGTGCAGGGGTGGTTCACCTTCTTATCCGGCTGGAGTGTGTAGCTACCGATGGCAGTCTTGCAAATTTCTCCGCAGTCACCGCCGTTGGCGTGGGCGGCGCAGCAGTGAGAGCCGTCGGACTGGAGGCACTGGCAGTAGTCGCAGACGGCCTCGGCGAGGGCGAAGCCCATTGCCAGAACGGTGAGGATGGAAACGATCTTGACCATTTTGAGCGAGTGATAGGTGCTGTGCAAAGGAGTGGCTTAGAGAGTGAGTGAGCAACACTTCAGAAACGACTCACTTCCGGTGAAGGAAGCGCCATCTTATATTCCAAGTAACTCATCAGTCGTGTCTCTTGTCATCTCAAGAGTTCAACAGAAAGCTGGGCGGACTATCTTCGGCGTAAGCGTCAAGGAAAAATGGTTCGACAAATTGCACAACGGGTTAATCTGTGGAAAGTGTGAGAGGAATTCCTCCAATTGTGACATTTAATGTAAATCACTCCGTGTCTGTGGTTGATCTTATTGATTAATGTTTTTTTTTTTTTTTTTTTACCTGTGGAGCTGTCGGAACGGACTTCCACGATGGTTGAAACAAGAGCAAAATTCCACGAAGCAACTCGGATGGCCCGTTCGAATATCACGGATGCCAGGATGAGCTTCTCGGAGAAGTCTCCGCAACCTGCTGCGAGGTATCACCAGACAAGAAAAATGGCTCAAACGTCAATACGAAGGTGATTAAACTGACTCGCTCGGAGAACAGCAGCGAAGCTGGTGAGTACCTAGGAAGAAGAAGAGAGTCCCATCTTTCAAGAATACTTCTCTGCCGATTCTTCGGTAATGACTCAATCTCCAATCATCACGATTAAATTGTTGCTTGAATCAAGCTTATACCCCACATGTCATAGAGAATGTAACGTCTGCTCGCATTACTTCTAAACAGGCAACTTTATTGCAGTAACACAAGTACTATGCAAGCATAGCATGCCCACTTACAATGATGATCTGCGAGTCCAGGCCAACAGTATTAGACTCGTCGATCTTTCCATAGAATTCGAGATGAGATATTTCAAGTCCTAGGTTCTCGTCAAACTGTTGATATGGCGACTTCTTGAAGACAACGACGCATCTTCCATCAGGGAGTAACCGCTTATGTTGAAGATGTACGTAAGGCGGGGGACATGAGTCTTCAACTATGTGGAGCTTCCAAGTCGTTGACGAGATATTAATTTACACGTCAACAATAACAGCTCAAATGTCAGAGTCATGGCGCCGTCAGTAGAGCCGCTGTCAGGAGTTTAGGTGAGTAATGCAGCATCGCTCTGCTTACGAGGGTATGCCTCTTTGCCTTTGCACCCCCGAGCAAAGGGTCCATATGGATACAGACGATAAATAGGAGCATCTTGCTCCTGCTAGGTTTCCATCGCGTTCTTCAGTCACAGCAGGAAACCAATAGCTTACTTCACGATGCTCTACAGACACGCACCGGATGGAGTTGGGATGAACAAGAATAGATATAGAACTTCTGACACCATGGCTACTCCCGCGCGTTCATGTCAGGCTGTGTACAAAATAATTGTTAGTAGATCTATGGGAGGCCCTCGCAATCACTAACGTCGTATCTTTTGCCCCAACACTTGAACAACATCTGCCGAGGTTGAACCCCGCCCGCCTCCAAGACTCCTTGTCCGTAACCATCACTTCATGCCCGTTCTGCATTGGAAGAGCAAGTCAGCTCTAGCAATCTCAAGACAACCAGTTTGGGCAATTCATTGAAGTCACTTTAGCCAACGCTCATGTCGTCTTCATCGCAAGAAGCACCATGGATGTCGATAGCACGCCGCAAACAGGCAGAGAGGGCCGCCCGAATCCCTTCCAAATGGCAAATCCCGGCATCCTTCATCCCAAAAGACCCTCCCAAGCTGCAGTACGGTCCCCAGAATGTCCTCGATGTCCCACGGCAGTTCCTTTCAGAGTCTGAGCTCTTCATCACAGAGTCCCACACCATCGCAACCCTCCTTGCGGCCATCTCAACTGGCTCGCTTTCTGCTGTTGAAGTTACCAAGGCATTCTGCCATCGCGCTTCTATCGCGCAGCAGCTCACAAACTGCCTCACGGAACCGCTGTTCGACACAGCGCTTCAACGCGCGGCGTTTCTAGATCGCTACCTCCGCGAGCATGGGAAGCCTTTTGGTCCGCTGCACGGCCTTCCCGTGTCTTTGAAGGACACGTTCGACATTGCTGGCGTCGACTCTTCCATGGGCTTGGCGTACCTCTGCCACAAACCAGCCGCGAAGAACGCGCCGCTGGTGGACCTGTTGCTCTCGCTCGGGTGCGTCATCATCGCCAAAACCAACGTTCCGCAGACCCTCGCGAGCTTGGATTCGGTCAACAACGTTTTCGGCAGGACCATGAACCCCATCAACCGCATGTGTACGGCTGGCGGATCCTCGGGCGGTGAGGGCGTGCTGGTTGCCATGAAGGGGAGCATGATTGGAACTGGCACCGATATTGGCGGCAGCATCCGCGTGCCGGCGATGTGCAACGGTGTTTACGGATTCAAGCCGTCCAGCGGCCGTGTTCCGTATGGAGGCCAGGTTCTGCCGGGCGTCGAGGGGATGAGTCGGGCTTCGGTACAGGCTGTCGCGGGACCTATTGGGCGGAGCGTCGAGGATGTTGATGCTTTTCTGAGAGAAGTCGTTCCTCGGGCTGCGCAACGGGGCGAGGACTGTATGCCTGCTACGTGGTCACCGACGCCACGCAGCATGACGCCTAGCGGATGCGGGAAGAATGGTGAGCTGGTTATCGGGATACTCCGGAGTGATGGGAATTGCAGTCTCCTTCCTCCAATCGCAAAAGTGCTCGATGAAGTCAGCACGTCACTCTCCTCGTCACCCAGCATCAAGATCGTTCAGCTGGAGACTCCTCAGGCGTGGACAAAGGCCCAGTCCGTCATGAACAAGCTCATGGGTGTCGACGGTTCAGGCCCGATGGCCGACATGATCGAGGCCATGGGCGAACCTCTGGTTCCTTGGACTGCTGCGCGGTTCAAGAGGGGTCAGCCGCTTCCTCTGAAGCGCGTTGCGGAATTACAGGCCCAACGCTCCCAGCTCGAGCGTGAGATGCTGAAGGTTTGGATAGTGGACGACGGTTTCGGTCGAAGAAGACAAAGGATTGACGCAATCATATGCCCGCTGGCACCTCATGCCGTGCCACCCATCGAGGGGTACAATGCGGTCGGCATGACGAGCAGCTGGGTTCTACTCGACTATCCTGCGGGAACAATTCCTGTTCGTTCGATGACGGAGGGTGATTTGGAGCCGAAGACAGTCCAAGAGGGGCGGGCGTTGACTTCGTGGGATGAAAGGAACCGAGAGCTCTGGGATGAGGCGAAAATCGACAGAAGGCTGTACCTCGGAACCCCTCTCAGTGTACAGGTGGTAGTGCCTAGGCTCCAGGATGAGAGGTTGATTCAAGTCATGGGCTGGGTCGATTGGGTGGTTGGGAAACAAAGCAGTAATGTGAAAGGGAAGCTTTGAACTCATCCCCGGGGATAATCTTCAATTATCCAAGCCAGGTTCCTCCGCTACTTGTGTCCTCTCGCTTTTTAACGACTTTGGTAGCGAAAAACGGAGTGCAATTGTTTCGTTCTCGCCACGTACAATTGCCCATGGCTTGGTGAGGATCTATCGCCATCTTAAGGATGTGGAAGTCGGTTCTAGTTCAGTTGCCTGTTGAATAGAAGCTCGGGCATTTCCATCCTCACCAGACATATCAGAGTTCGTCGATTGATTGACTTGACGGGAGAAACTTACGCGCCACGTGGTTAATCTAAAACCATGTCCTCCGGAAGGCTCTTCTAGCAATCCTTAATCTGTCAATTTGATTCTGATGATGGAAGATCGGTGGTGTCGACAAGGACATTGAGAAAAACATGATGGAAATGACAGGTCTCGCGGGAAATAACAGCTATGAGGGACTGACGCCTTTGTTAGGAAGAACAAGGAAAGGAGAACCATGGTGACGAGGAATGGATCCTTGAGATGCATTAACGGCAGTGCCAAGAGGGTTGCGTTCCACTGCTTACAATCTATTGTGATAGAATCTCAGCTGAGATGGGAATCTCGCTGTAGAAAGCGTGTACCTTGGTTGCTTTAGTGTTGCTGAAACAAGAGGCCATCTAGGACCCCAGATCGAGACAACATGGTTCGATCAAGAAAATGGTCGAATGAATCCTTTAGCGCTAGTCATCATTAACTCTCCCTGATATGTAAGCCGCAGAGAGCAGTACTATGTAAACAAAATGAGAATCAAGATGGTCATAATCGGGCTGATAACAGGCACACCCACACGATCAGCAAGTAACCTTGCTCTCTGCTGTCAGTCTACAGTCTATCCGTATCTCAATCACGACACCTTGGGCAAGTTTGTGTGCGCCAAGATCACGTAGGGATCCAGTGAATGCAGGGTCCATCACATACATAATACCACCTTCCATCTTCTTCCCCATTTCCGTCGGCTTCATGGCCTGAATGACACCATCCGATGCCGCGACGAAGCTATCGAACACAAGAATGCGGGCGTGTTTTTCCTGAAATGCCTAGTCAGGTTGTTCAAGGATGTATATTGCAACAGCGGGAAATGCATGCCTTATCTTGCTCAATCGCCCTCAATGAGCTCGCGATGCCCCGCATCATGGCCTGTTGTCCGTTGACGAGTTCCGATTGGGAAGTTGTGGTGGAGATGGTCCCCTTTATCTCGACTAGAGCGTAGGTTGATGTAACCCAAGACCACGCCGCGATTGCTTCTCCTCCATTCGAACGATGTAAATTATGTGTATATAAAGAGTAGTTGAAGGTAGGTACACTGTGAAAGACGAAACATCAGACTGCTCTTGGCGCCCTAGGACTTCCAGGTCTTTGTTATCTTTCACCATGGTTGTGTGGAAAGCTTCCATCGCGGCTTTTGCCGGCATCGCAGGTCTAACATCTGCCTCTATCGTCCAGCGAGACGAACCAGCTCCGGTGCTTGAGAAGACTGTCGTTCCAGGCGCATTCATCGTTGAACTCGCCGACGACCAGGTAGCTCTACCATCACCTCACTTACTCAACATGTACCGGTCTAATGAGTCCTCTGTGTAGGATGCCGCCAGTTTCGTCTCAAACATCGAGACGGAAGCAGGCCTCTCCAAGGTCTCCCAGCGTTTAGGCCTTCACTCCACAGTCTTCAAGGGCGTCTCCATCAGCGTCGAGAACGCCGACGACGAGACCGCCAGTAAGATTGCTGGCCTGCCTGCCGTCAAGCAGCTCTGGACCGTCCCTCTGATCTCGGTTCCCAAACTCGACATCAAGTGGACGGGCAAAGACGAGACTGCTGCCGCGAAGCATAAGCGCCAGACCAACTCGACAGCCGATACCTGGCCGCCGCACGTAATGACGCAGGTCGACAAGCTGCGCGCCAAGGGTTTCACCGGCAAAGGTCTCAAAATCGGAATCGTCGACACGGGTATCGACTACACCCATCCTGCTCTCGGTGGGTGCTTTGGTCCTGGGTGTTTGGTTGAATTTGGCTCGGATATTGTGGGTGACTTGTACGACGGCACCAACACCCCTGCACCTGACAATGACCCCTTCGAAGACTGCCTCGGTCATGGGACACACGTTGCGGGTATTATTGCGGCGATGGAGAACCCCATGGGCTTCACGGGTGCGAGTCCCGATGTGAAGCTGGGTATGTACCGAACTTCTGGCTGCAGCGGCCAGACGACGGGCGATGTGCTCCTGGCGGGCGTTATTAAAGCTTTTGAGGATGGATCGGACATCATCACAGGTTCCATTGGCGGACCTAGTGGATGGGCGGGAGAGGCTTTTGCTGTCACTGTCGCGAGGATCGTGGACGCAGGTGTTCCTTGCACGTTTGCAGCCGGCAACGAGGTTGGCGGCACGGAGGGCCTCTTCGGTATTAGCACGCCGAGTACTGGCGACGGTGCGATGTCTGTGTCGTCTTATCAGAACCAAGGAGCAGATGGCGCAGGCCAAGTTTCTATCTTCACCAGCTGGGGGCCGACCTTTGAACTCACAGTGGCACCTAGTTTTGGTGCTCCCGGCGGTGGTATCCTTTCCACCTGGCCCGTTAAGTTCGGTGAGTATGCGGAAACATCGGGAACATCGATGGCAACACCGCTAGTTGCGAGTATCGTGGCGCTCGTTTCGCAGGTAAGCTTGTCGCACCGTTCCAAACCACATGGATACTGACAGCACCAGGCCCGCGGAACAAGAGACCCAGACCTCATCAAACGCCTCCTCGCCTCGACCGCCAAGCCCAACCTCTCCCAAGACTACGGCGCCGACAACATCGCAGCAGCCCTCGGTCCCGTCCCACAGCAAGGCGCTGGCCTCGTCCAGGCCTACGACGCAGCTTACGCCTCGTCCGTTGTCAGCGTCGCCGGCCTCTCCTTCAACGACACCGACAACCTCGTCTCGGAAGCCTCCTTCACCGTCACCAATGTCGGCGATACGCCCGCCACCTACAACGTCTCGCACGTTCCCGCGCTGACGGCCCTGACACTGTTCCAGATCTACCGCAGCAGCTCGCCGGACCTGGAAACCGTGTACGCCACGTTGGACTTTCAGCCCACCACGTTCACGTTGGAACCGAACGCCACAGGGGAGATTCGCATCACCGTCACGCCGCCCAAGGGTCTCGACGCAGCCTCGCTGCCGGTATATTCCGGCTGGGTCGCGCTCAACGGAACCAACGACGATGGCGAGTTCGCGCTCTCCGTGCCGTATATTGGCGTCGCTGCGTCGATGAAAAATGTCACGGTGCTCGCGGCTGAGCGCCTCTCGCTGAGTCGCAGCGACGACCCGAGAAATCCGCCTGTGGAAGCGGGTACCACGTTCCAGCTTGCTGTGCCGGCGGCCCATAAAGACTGGGCGCAACCGCTGCTGAACACGACGGATCTTGTGCTCCCTGTTGGCGCGCTTCCCAGTCAGTTTGTCTGGCTTGTGATGGGCAGCGCCGAGGTGCGCATTGAGGCCGTTCCAGTATCGTCTAATGGCACGACGGCGAATCCTGACGCAAAGGACAACGGGCTTGGGGTCGTGACTCTGGGGAATACTGCTGGGTACCCGGTTACGCACCGCAGGCCGATTGGGTGGATGAGCAACTGGGACGGCACATTGGCGGATGGATCGTGGGTTCCGGCTGGAAGCTACCGTTTGAGTATTTTTGCGCTGAAGATTTTCGGGGATAGGACTTCGCCTAACGATTGGGACCGGTACGATTCTCCCGAGTTCAACATTCGCTACGTCGAGGCGTGAATTATATGATGGCAAAGTTTATTGGCCCAGAATAGTCATCCTTCTAATATGGCGTCGACAAGGGAAGAAACAAAGATTGATGTTTCCTGTGACTACAGAGACGTCCCAAGCGCTTACAGTGTTGATGAATAACGTCAACGTTGAGCTACCTCTTAGTCTTGTATAACTGGTTCAACTCAATTTCCTCCATTCCAATGCCCTCAACTGCGATCTTCTTGACGTAGGCCTTGTCGAAGTTCTCGTACAAGTAGGCAATAACCATGGACAAACCTAAAGAAGAGTCAGTAGCCAACCCCCGAGGATGAATGTGTGAAGATACTCACCAGCACCAGCACCTCCTGCGGTCCAAAGCTCGCCCTTACCCTCACCATCGTACTCCTTCTCGGCAACAACCCATCTCTGGTCCAGCCACTCGGTCTCCGGGTGTATTTGCTTTGCAAAGTCCAAAAACTCGCGGTTCGCAGTCGCCTTCTTCCCCTTGAGCACGCCCGCGCTCGCCAGCCACGGGGAGCCGATGCAGGTCGTCAACCAGACGCGCGTCTTGGCGAAGGCTTCTTTCAAGAACTTGTCTGCCTGGGGAGGTCGGTGGCTCGGCAAGGGACCGCCGATGAGGACAAGGTCGAGGTCGCGCGGGCAGTCGTCGTAGGTTACGTTGGGGACGAACTTGAGACCCGGAGTCATCTCGGCGGGCTCGAGGGTGGAGGAGATGAAGTAAAACTTGATGTCCGGCGCCAGGCCGGCGAATTGGGTGAATTCTGGATCGAGTTCTTTGACTTTGTTGTAGTACTCCAGCGAGAGGTTGCCGAAAAGGTCGATGCCCATGATGTCGCTGAGCTGGACGGCCTCGAGCATGACGCCGATGCGCAGGGACTGGTTATCGCCGAGACGAGTCATATTGAGGTTCTAAAATGAGTTGGGTATGGGTCGAGCTTGGAGTTTTCCGGTGGCGATGGACAAGTTCGGTTGGCGGACAAGGCTAATCGGAAATGAGAATCAACTTGGGATGAGAACAACAGAAAAAAAGGCCAATATGAATTAGGCAGACCGATGTATTTATCACCGCCTCCAACCGACGCGAGCTTTCGTTTACGCACTGACGGACCCGTCCTGCCCCCAGCTGCCTCTTTGGAACTAAACACTTCTTACTCAGCGACGACATTGCGATTCATTCAGCGTGGAGAGCTGAGCTTCGGGCGTCGCTACCAGCACTAGGGCTGCGGCTCCGTACATCGTCGGATCCTCTTTGGGCCGGGACCTCCACAAGACCCGGTACCGTCCGGGATACCTAGCCAATAGAGGCAAAGACGAAGCGCTTCTACCGGCGTCGCACCGCGAGCTGTGGGCGCAGTGAGATCTTGGTGGAACTCCGAAGGGTGCGACCCACGCCTAAGGTCCGAAGGCTATCGGAAGTTAGCTCTGAGCCGACGGATGAACAGGCCACAACACGGAGCGTGGGGAATTTTGGAACGTAAAACTTATCGGTGGATTTGGTTTAAAATTGCCATGACCATGTATCGCACAGCAAAGGCGCCATTAGCAGCAGGTGTTGGCGGGGAGTATAGGGCTGTATGTTGTGGGCTGTTATTGATTGGCGAATTACCTAGGTCGTCGTCGGTCGGAGGGATTATCTCCGGCCCGGCCCGGAGCAACTGCCGGCAGACCGAGACTGAGGTGCCCTAAGGACTTGCCGACGCACGGGGGACGGGAATGATGAGGTAAGGCGAGATAACCACTTGAGAAGGGCAGGAGCAGCAGTTACAACCAGTCGCTCTTTCTTGGAAAGAGGTGGAGATGGTCAAGTCAAAGGAGCAGGTGCTGGTCTCTTGAGGGGCTTTGCCTCCTTCCATTTTAAGGTGGGCGGACGAGCCTTCCATGAAGCTCATAACGCTTCTAGAAACTCCTATGCTTCATCCGCTGACCTTGTTGGACCCCCACTGGAGGGAATGTGGTCCGATGACTTCGCATTTCAGATCTGGCACCTGGCCCTTGTTATCTTCATCTATGATAAAGGCTGCAAGCGTATGCACATAGACGCGCCTCGCTCTAGCACAAAACATGGCACCAACGAGCCCGAGCCCGAGCCCGAGAGCATATGCCTGCGAAAAAGGCCTATTTATCGACTCGAGGCGCAAGAATCAGAGACACTCTATACGCGAACTTCGAGAGTCTCCCCACTTCCCACCCAACGACATTGTTGCCGATGATTCAGGTTTCGCGACACTTGAGATACCTGATCCTATATTTCCTCCTGAAACCGACTTCCGAAGAGACAATGTCGACGATCTGGCCCAGAACCTGATTGGTATTGACGATCACGATGATATGGCTAAGCTGGCTGTACGAGCAAGCATTCCACAGTTTCGGTCCTTCGAAACGGTGCGCAAGCTTGAGACTCCCGTTCTGAGAAGCGACATCAGACATGACATCAAAAATTTTAACAAAGGCATTGCCAGTTCCATGCAATATGACTTTTTCCACAAGCAGAACCCGCTTCCTCTGGAACCCGTGGATGAAGACAAGGACGAAGGTATCGGGCTGCCTAAATCCGCCAAGCACTTTCACGACCAACTTACCAAGGGCGCCGAGCCACACGGACTCGACTTGATCGACGATGGTGCTGCCTATGTTGTAGGATTGACATCCCCAATTTGGCAGAGCCAAGATCTTCAAGACTTGATTAATATGGAGTTAGACGCAATTCAGGTCAGGTTTGCAACGGTCAAATGCGAGCACAGATGGCTGACAGCTGAACAGAGACGAGCCCAGACCATGAGTCCGCCACTGATGGCACCTCCGCTCGAGTCTTCCGATGAGAAAGAGCCGTTTGTCCCCGACAGCGACGTTTGCATGGTTGATCCTGTATCAGATCCTGCAAGTCTCCTGGACTCTGACCTGAAAGCTGTTGAGCAAAAGCTCGTAGACACCTCCGTCGACTCTTGTCTCTCGGACGTTGACATCGACGATCTCATCGGCATCACATACGACGCAGGCCCCTCTCAACTGTCACCCAGAGTAAGCCAAGGTACATTGGCAGAAATTGAGCCGCCAATCTTTCCGCCAGCGAGAGAAGGTTCAGACACGGACGAAGCCGAGGCCTCCTGTAGGGCCCTCATTAAGAGCTGGCAAGAGATTCCCTGTTCTCGCGAAAGAGAAACACTTGCCGAGACAGACGAAGAGTCGCAGTTCGAAGCGCAGTTCAACCTCCTCTGTGAAAGAAAAGCAGACCAAATGACAAGGAAATGTGAACAAGAGCAGATTCATGTGGCTGATGCAACTGCTAGAATTCAACCGCCGGTGATGGATTTCAGCGAGCTAGTTCCGGAATGGCATGAGGGCAGCAAAGATGCTCGCTCCATGTTTCGATGGATACGTCAACGATATCAAGATCTGTTTCGATTCACAATGTGGCCCAGAAGTCGAACAGAAACTACGGACCTTCGATGGATTCCATTTCTTACGGCGGCGACCCCGCTAAACTCGAAAGAAGGCGTCGGCGATGATCGCATGGTTTTGGAGCTTCTCGACCGTCAAGGTGTTCCGCTTCCGACGAGTGCAGACTACGTCAAGAAGAAGCGTGGCCTCAAGATTCTCATCGACGACGAAGAATACGAGCCATCTGGTGCATCTGATCCGACCATATTACACTTGGGCTCTGGCGGGCTCGGAGACGATATTATGAATCTGATACGCAAACGCAAAACACACCACATCTCACACGACGAAGCTATACACGATGGCTCTCCCACCGCCGTGCACAAGGCCCAGCGTCATGCCAACCGGCTCAATTCAAGCAGACGACGTGATGGGGGTCTCTTTGTGGGCGAGAATGAGTGCAATGCTGCAGCGAAGCTGCTGCAAAACTACATGCAGATGAACCCTGCAAAGAACACGAAGCCAGGCGTTGCAAAACGTTCTACAGCAAACCCTACGGTATTACCCAACAACGCCTCTCCCGTTACGAAATGGAATCCATCGACCATGACCTCGATCCAAGAGCCGCAAGGTTACGCATTCGGACCACGTAATCGGGTAATTGCTCCATGTCCACCACTGGTCAACCTGAGTAGCCTCCACGAAGGGGTGGATGTTGTCATCTCAACCGCAATCCCTCGCAGCATTCTTGCTTGTCTTCGTAATATGACGCAAATTCACTTGATTGATCGAGACCTTTCCAGATACAATATTGAATCAAGGCTCACGGGTAACCCGGCGGGAACGCCGAATTCGTCGCCACTCTCGTTCGAAGCAGACATTATTCCCTCTCCGGTCACAGGCATCATCTACACCACTTTACTGATGGTGCGTCAAAAGCCTCTTCCTGGCGCCAAGATTCAGCTGTCGCAGCTTCGCGAGCGTGTGACGAGAACCGCGCCCCGCTATGAACGACTTATCATCTTGGTCTCCGAAGACAACAAGACCAACGAAGACCTCGGTACAATGGACGAGACCAGTGCTGCGGCTTATAACTCGTTTCTGACCTTCGCACTGTCTATTGGCAACACAGCAGGGTGCCGTATCAGAGTGATTTATGTTGGCGGTGGAGGACAGACACTCGAAACTTGGACGTGCGCTCTTGTATCTTATCACGTCAAGGAGAACGCACCCCAAGCCCGCCGCCTTCTATATGAGGACGAGACAGAATGGGAAGTATTTCTTCGAGGAGCAGGCTTCAACATTTATGCCGCACAGGTCGTAGTCGCCGTATTGAAGGGCATGTACCAGGGCCAAGACGAAAAACCCCTCGTGCGCTTTCTGAAGATGAGTGCCGCTGAGAGGACGAAGATTCTGGCACCTTTCATCGGCGTTTCCACAGCAGGAGGAGGAAGACCAAGTCTCGTGGACAAAGTCAGTGCACGTCTGGGCTAGCGACGCGACCTTCGGAAGCCGGCGATCCCATCTGCGGCCCCCGGTGGTTCGGATGACTTTGAGTAAGGTCGTTCTTTGCCCTTTTCATCCCCGCGTGCGTGCTGGACGTGCGTTGCGTCGGTTGCAGACACGATCTGTTGGCTCGGGCGGGACGTCTTTTAAGCTTTTTACGACTTCGCACCTCATGTGATCTAGATCAGACCTCACGTCTCCAATTTCTTGGGAGGAAAATGTCTCGAGAGAAGCAGCTTTGGCAGGCCCAAACAAGTCATGTATCGAGAAGCCGAGAAGGCATGCAGATGCGGCAGATACATATGCGTATGCGGTCTTAATCTGGCTTCGATTGGGAGGGGGAAAAGAGAGTATCAACAAAATTACAATCCAGTAACACCACCATCCCAAGATTCATGGATGATTAAACACGCTCCGCTACAATGAATTTCCCCGCTATCGAACAGTCTTTTGGCTCCGGCCAGCCTCGGCCCATGTGCACACACACGACGCGGTCTATGCGCGCGACGCCCCAGCGCCTTTTCTGATCTTGGGAAAATAATTAAGTGATGTACAGGGTGAAGGCGTGATGGGTCGAACAGAAGAAGACGGTGTATGTACTATACGCACTCCCAATCTAGGGGTGGGTTGTCTGTTGGCATGGGCCGGTCGGCGGTGTGCAGTTTACCATGAGGCCCGAGGTCAAATCCGGAACACGGTCTACAAGTTCAAGGGAATCTTGTCACCCTTGTCGAGCGCCTGGATCGCGGCGGGATTCTTGAGCAAACCGCTCATGAACTTGTCGACCTCGCTCTGGTCGGGCATTGCAAAATCAGGACCCTTGAAAGGCGGCAGGACCTGCGTACATTCCACGAGTTCGTTCATGTTGGGTACGCCGAGGAGTGACATGCGGACATATTCCGAAGAGTATGCCTGGTAAAGAGTGAGTATTCGTGTTTCAAAGAAGACAAGAAGGGGTATGGGAGAGCTTACCTCGCCCCAAGCTACCTGTCCGCGCACTCCAGAAGCAAATGTCTTCCAGACACCGATTGTCCTGGGATCTTGGGAGACGGCAACGTCGCTGGGAATCTTGAAGACGGCAGGCGGCGTGTTTGGGTTCAATGTCTGGCCGTAATAGGCGACGTCCCAGACTCCGGGAGTAGTATCCTGAGGCGCCCCGGCCTGCTCGGGGTCGACGAAGCGCTGTTGACTGGTGGTGTGGGCTCCAAGCAGTGCTACAAGCCCAGCTGGGGTGAAAGACTTCTCTGCGAACATCTTGAACAACGAGGCGGAGTCCTGAAATGGGGATGGCAGGAGATTCGGCGGGGATCCCTTTGTCGTATCCTTGCGTCCCACGAAGGTGCGTACGCGAGGACCGAGGGGGCAAGCTACAGTAGCAACGTTGGCAGAGAACTGAATCAGGTCGGCCATGGAGATGCCGTATCTCTTGTACTTGTCGAACCAGATTTGCGTCGTGTCGCAGATCTCCTCCAGCCCCTTGTTGTCGGAGCGCTGGGAGCACTCGTTGGCGAGGATGATGGATCCGTCTGCGCCGGTACCGCCTGAAGTCTTGGACCAAGATGCGGCATCGTGAAAGCCAAGACGGACAGCGCCCCGGGCGACACTGTTGCAGCGTCCGGCGTTGCCTGTCATGTCCTCGGAGATGTCGTCTGCGATGAACTTCCAGATGCAGCACTTATCCGCTCTGCACTCGGCAGATCCCTTTCTGCCGGGAGCTTCGTAGACCGATACTGTGTCTTGTCCACTCGCCTTGGTGGTGAGAATGTCCCTGATAGCCTTTCCAGTCGCCGTGAGCTTGCTAGAAGGCAGGGTAGCGATGTCTCCGATCAGCTCTGTTGAGGGACCACCGCCGCCTGTTGCCTGGCGCGCCTGAAGCTGGGCCTCGGCCATGAGCTTAGCCATGTCCATGCCTGGGTGGGCGAAGGCGCTGCCGACTACAAGAGCGGTAGTGAGGATTACGGATTTCATGATTGCTGAAATGTGATATCGACCCCTAGTACAAACAACAGAAATACCGATAAGCAAGGGACTGTAACGAATAGAACCCCGCCCGAAGGTCAGGACTGCCAAGTGTTGAAGCGAAGCGAAAGATGGGTGAGCTCAAAGCGAGAGGTAGGGTGCTGATGTTATTCACCGTCTTGATTTATACCGGGTGCCCTCGAATGTATTTATGGGATAAGACAATGTCAAAGATTGTTCGATCAGGCTTCTTCGTTAGCTTCCGGCTCGTGGGTTGCCGGCCGCTTGGATACCACAATCTCAATCCTGACTCTGACGTGTTGGTGGGCAGATGAAGGACTGCACTGTTGAGTCGACCCAGTCCGTCCATGTATCACATCGCCGAGACGTGCGTTGAGTTGAGGATCAAAGCCAACCCTCGCTGACAACTGACCATTCTACCGCCTACTTGGTCGGCCATCAGGAAACATGGCACAGCTGTCGGATAAGCCTTCGTTGGTAATACGGCTTATTCCGGGGAGCCTCGTGGTCGGCTGCGGCTCGCTGGCTAAGCTGATTATGCATCGAAGATCTTACGTGCAGCGAGCGAATCCCTTGACGATCCGCATGCCTCCTCGGCTCCTTCCAAATGCGCAAGCGACAGCTCAAGGAGTAAGCAGGCCAAATATCCCAATGTCGGCCCCAAGCCCGCCGGGGAGCTGCCGATTACGCAGCGGACGGCCCTTGATCAGTGGCTGCATTGCGACGCATCTTCTCATCCGAATTGTTGTTGTTGTTGTTGTATTGTTTTACGCCGTGGCGTCCCCATATTGGGGCAAAGGGCGTTCGCGCAGCTAACCTAACTTTACAGGATGAAGAGAAGAAGAAACACAGGTAAGTAAAACCCCGTCGTGCTGCTGCGTGGCAATAAAAGTCACGAACAGCAATGTCCATAATAGGAAATAGTTTCATTGACTGAAGAACGCTTGGTCGCAGCGCCGTTCCAAGTCAAACAGAATGGCGAGCGTGTTTGAGGGTATATCGACGAGGGTCCGTGGTAGGGGCCGCGATGGGTAGAAAGGCTATACTTGCTGGAAGTAGGTAGCTATGGACTGACAGGCTGGACGGGAAACGGCCATTGGGAGTTGCGAAGGTAAGCTGACTTCCCAGTCGCTCCATCAGCATGTCGACAACACGATGATGACGACACAGAGCCTTCGCCGAGTATCGAGCTGATGTTGTCCATTCGGCTGATGGCGGACTGCATACCAGAGTACGAAGACATGTGAAGGCGTTCATTTGACCTCCTCACGGGTTGCAACGCGAATTCGCTGAGATGATTTCGGGTATACAACGTAAAGTCGAAGTTGTGCCTCTGAATCGCATACTGCTACTATGTCGGAAGCCCATCGATCGTCTCTCGGGCCTCTACTCCCCTCGCACGGCCTGGGTCAGTTTCGACTTCGACATCTCGCTCTTTTTTCCTTCCATCTGATGTATCGGGCAGCACCCCTTCCGGGAGGCTGGACATCCTAGAAAGGCTGCGAAACATCGGACGAGCTGACGATAGTGATTGATTCGAAGGGTGATTGGCTGCTGGCGTAATTGATCATGCAACCATTGCGAGAAGCAGGTTAGTTGTACAGGTTGCAGAATCTTGAGCACCCAATAGCCCTCGTCGTATGACCAGCGAGCCAGAGGCTGCAGCATATGATGCAAGCAGCTGGTGCCGCAGGCTATTCATGGATCTTGGCTACCCCCCGAAGCTATGTTGCATATGAATATAGGTCCCGCAGGCTCGGTTGAGCCTTTCTCTAGCGGTAGTATCATGTCGGCTGGCAGTGCCGGGAGACTCGCGTGCCGAAGGTGGGATTTCGGGGTTAGTTCTGTCCAACCCTTAGCCAGTCGGATCTGATTCCATATTGGCACAAGAGCTCATGAGGTCCATGGCGTTGATCCAGGGCTACCAGTCCGGGCTAATAGACACTTATGGCCGGTCAAGAGTCAAGACGGGCCCCGCTCCTCCAGTGCCGTTGACCATGTAGTTGCTGTGGTTCCTTTCCCACATGCAAGCTTCTGACGGCGCTATGCCGTGTATCCTAATTTCGAAAAAAAGCCATGTCGAGGTCGACGGCAAGTTCTTGGGTCGGAACAGCTCAGTCAGTTGCAGTTCCAGACGGTGGTGGATCTAAGTCTCCGGGGGCCAATGTCCAGACTTTGACAGAAGACTCGGGTGTGATACGTGTAGAAGCCAGGCGAGGCCGGCCGGTATCGTCGGTAGCTCCGAGCTCATTCTCAAGCTCGCTTTCGGCGTGACTCGTCCATGCTCCTGAACAAGTGACAACGACGGAACCTGTCGGGTGGACGCCTGTACTTCCAACAGGTGATTGATGGGCCGTCCAGCTCCAAGACTTTTCGACAACACCATGTTCTCCGCCGACACCTTCATACACCAGGACATCTCCAGTCTGAGTGCCTGCCCAAAGCTCGAATCCTCCTTCTCCGCCAGGATATACGTCGCATGCCAGCCGCTGTTGAGTTGTTGCTGTCCGGCCAACGAGAAGGTTAAGAGGTTGACCGGTGCCGCGCACGTCGTAAACAAGAATGCCATCGGCCTGGCGCTCGTTGATAGCGAGATAGCGGCCACAGGGGCTCCAAATGGTCTGGATAATACCATTGCCGCCGATATCCTTACCGAAGAACGCTTCAGCAACACCTTGAATGCTCCAATTGGCAACCGGCTTGTTCGTTCTGGTCACATCGTAAAGACCCATCCATCGACTCCAGGTACCAGCTGCAACGATGGCAGCACCAGATTCGTCAGGACGCTGGCTTGACAGTGTGGACACCATGCCTTTCATGCCGACGCCGCCACCTTTGAGCAGGTGTCGTTTGGAGGGAATGGTCGGAATGGTAGTAATAGGACCATCGGAACCCGTTCTTGAGACGTCAAAGTAGTCGAGGCGATTGACAGAGCCGACCAGGAAGTGGGTGCCCGGCCAGGACCAAAGCATAGACTCTGCGCAGATGTACTCTTCCGTCTCGCGGCGGATGAGCTTATAAGAGCAAAGAGGCGCGGAAGAACCAGAAGCTGGAAAGAGAGGATAAAGATGAATGGGATGGTCTTTGCAGGAGAGGAGGGCCAGCTGAGATTGGGGTTCTGCCAGCGAATAGTAGGGCGCTACTGCCGCCGAGTAGAAGGGCTCAGGAAGATGGACGTCGCCCTGACAGACCAGACTCCGGGGCCTGCCGGTCGGGCCAAGCAGATCTTCCGGTAGAACGTAGGCAGCCAGGCGATTGTCCGATGTGGAAGCGACCAGGGTGGTGCCGTCGGCGGTCCATTGGACACCCCGAAAGAAGCTCGACGGTCGTTTGGGTCGGGCAGCGTCGCCTCCAGCGGCTAAGTCGGTGGTAGCAACGACGTCCATCAATGACGAGTCGACCAATGTAGCATCTCCCGCAGCCGCGCGTTCTTCGACGTGCATGTTGTTGCCGATCTCGCGAGAGAGGAGGCAGTTTGGTGCGAAGCGAGAAATGGGCGAGTCTGACGAACTGCACAGCCCCTGGAGCTGAGCTGCATCGGCAGTGATCAGACGAGGCGAGATTATGCAGCGTGTCAGGAGATCCAGCGAGCTTCTGCGGGCGGGAATCTCTCCGACTTGTCGAGCTATGAGCACATGAGGCTGCTATTTGTGGTCTTGAAGGCTGAAGGAGACAGACAGGCATTGTGATTGCCTGACAAGTTGGCGGTAGACGTACCTTAGTAATGGATACATCTTCGGTGAGGATGAAGAATCTTACCTAAGGCATCCTTCACCATCGGCCAAGGCAGCTCACCGAACTCTTCCGCTTGCACACCTTCAAGGTGGGGCGCCTCACTCCATGGCGCAAATTGCAAGGCCACCACACCTGCACCGCTTCAAGGGGTCGTTCGGTCATGGCCAAGGTCAGGGCCAGAGCAGTTTCAGGCCCCAAAACCAGGTAATTCGGCACCTAACGTCTGCTAAAGCGATCTCTCGGCTCACTGAGACAGCGACGTCATGCCGACTAGCGATGCATGTTCCTGGTCTTAGCGCATGGATTGGAGAAGGTCGGAGTGAGAGGCACCCAGCTCCCCACCTTGGGTGGCCTACCTAGGTGTACTTAGGTACCCAGGTCATTGCAACAGCCTGGAAGTAATTAATGGTGTCTGACTGTCACTTTCCCATCTCCTCCACTCCACAATCACCACCACCGCCTCGACAAAGTCGCATCCAATCCTCAACCCCGCTGGCTCCGGACCTTATTCCTCTCCTTTGCGGCACAGCTTTCTTGTACAACCAAAGCTCTTGGTTTCCAAGGCATACGAGCGTGACTGACAGCCACTCGACTAGCAGCAGAAGCTTCATATTCTCCGCCCCGCTGCGTGTTGTCCCAACTCTCGCAGCCTCAACCTCTTCATCCCGTTTCTTGTCTCGACCTCCTCACTCGGTTCGTTTTGGTTACGACTCAACTGTCACCCGAATCTCCAAATACCGACCGACCGAACCGAAGAACCGAAGCAAAGCAAAAAGAAGCCACATTCTTGCTCGTCACTCCAACCGCTCGCTGCCCTTCCGCCATTGCGCAATGCAGAGCTAGCCTCTGAGACTCCTCTCGGATCCCCGTCAGCCAGCTTCGCGACAACAACCCGCACGGTGTCTTGACCGCCCGCACCGCGAGCCAGAAACAACAAAAGCTCACCGGACGCCCTCGAGAATATCAACGAAGACGACCTCGGTAGCTACCGAGAATGGTTGCTACCGTCTTCGACGATCGCTGCCAAGAGCTTCGCGCTCCGGGCTTCCTGAATTTGACCATTTCCATGTGAGTATATAATCCCCGCGAGCATCACTATTACCATATCCCGCCATGGTCTGACAAGCTTATTTACAGAATAATTCTTGTCGGCCTACTTGTGTCATACCTTCCCCAACATCACCGCATATTCTCCAGAGGCACCTCCGAGGGTATTTCGCCGTGGTTCGTCTTGCTCGGAACAACGTCCGCCACTGCAGGCTTCGCAAATATCTTGACCGTTCCGCCTTCCCGACGAGATATCCAGTGCTGTAGCGAGGTTGGAACTTTTGAATGCATTGCCGGACTATTGGGCATCGCCCAACTAGGCGTGCAGTGGATTTCCTTCGCATTGATGTAGGGCTCCGCTCTATCGGGCATTTGCCTTTGGGCATGCAGACGCTGACTTTGATCCTGCAGTCTTGTCCTCTTCCTCGTCTTCTTCCGATATAGCGAGGCGAATGTCCCTGAGGAAGAAATCGTTGACGACCCTCCCTCCAAGAGTACCGCCATCATGGTTGGCTCGGTATGCCTGCTCCACGGTCTTTTAGTCATCATCTTCACCGGCGTCTTCGCCATAGCCCTTCCCAGGCAACTCGACATTTGGGCCAACTTTCTTGGTGTCATGGCTGGGGCCCTGGCGGCGGTGCAGTACGTCCCTCAGATCTGGACTACCTATCACATCAAACACGTCGGGAGCCTGAGCATTCCCATGATGTGCATCCAAACACCAGGCGGCTTCCTCTTCGCTGGCAGCCTGTTCGCCAGACTAGGTTGGGAGGGTTGGAGCACGTGGGGTGTGTTCGTGCTGACGGCGCTTATGCAAGGTATCTTGCTCTTCATGGCCATCTACTACGAGTTCCAGGAGCATCCCGGAGAGCCGCAGTCTCCGAGTGCCTACACCGATGAGCCAAGGCGTCCCAACCCTACCAGGACGTACTCGGAAGGCTGGGAGCAGGGTCTTCCCGGTCCCTACACGGCCCATCCCGAAAGGTACGCAGACACGGAGGAGGAGCTAGAGCGGTTACACGACAGAGAAGAACGACAGGTCGAGAGGGAGACGAGACCCCTGCTACGCCCAGGCGGCATTGGTGACCCTCATAAGAACTATAACACGAACGATGACTGATTTTTGTGGACGCCGAGCGGGACTTCATCATTCAGAGCGTCAGTTTTGAATACGCGTCGCTATCACACATAGTAGCCTTGATCAGAGTCAGTTACATATGAACACGTTTAATACTAAGCCATGCACTCGATTGACGGCAAGTCACAAAAGACAAACGGCATCGGTGACAGCTAGCATCCTGCCTATGGTTACCACTGCTCAACGGGTGACGATGTCTATCGGCTCATCCGAGCGCTACCCGTGGCGTGTCGAGAACTTTGCTCATCGTGCTGAAGGTCAGTTCGGCGAACGGCGCACCCGAGCGCGAAAGTGCGCTCTCGCCCACACGGGCATGCCGACGCGATCGGATGGAGCCAGCGCCGTTGGCTGCTCGACCACGGCCGATAGGAGGCCTGTGACGTCTCGGAACTGGGTCGGTGAGCTTCTTCGATCGCTTTGAGGTCATGCGGTGGTAGAAGACCCTTTACTATGGAGACCCTTTGGACGTTCAAGATAACAAGAGAGCGGTGTTTGAGTTTGCCTTCCTGTCCTTGGTGGCTTGGATACCTAGCCATCCATCTTGCCGAGGACACTTGCTAGAGACCGGGCACACTCGTCATATCCTGACGTGTACATCATACAAACCAAAGTCGACGGCAACCCATGGACAGCCACTACCTCTTAGGCCATGTAAGCAATCAGCTTGGTGACGGTATGGATTGACCAAAGAGTTCATCAGTGGACGGCCGCGTCAGAAATAGCTGGCGATGGCCGTCTGTTTTCATGTGAAAGGCGAGCGGCCTGCTGGGAACAAGGCAGAGATTAATAGGGAAGCCTCGAGCGTCGGGTTCATAAGTCCTTGAACCAAGCACTGTTTCTTAAACCTAGCAAGCACCCTACAGAAGTATCGTGACCCCCAACTGTCTGCCGTTTCTGGAATCCAGTTTGAACCAAGACTGGCTGGAGGTTTAGTTCCTAAATCCAACTGTAGTTCAAGTGCTCTCAACAATGTTCCATGTGGCAATCCTCGCTCGCTTGCCGTACAGCCAAAGGGGAACTGTGAAGAGAGAGAAGATGCCCATCAGCATTCCGAAGATGCCAAACGGTTCCGCGGCACCCTTCTCCTCGACCCAGTGGGAAACGAAAAAGGACCAGGCAAAGGCAATGATGGCCCGCATGATGGTGACGATGACGAAGCAGTCGCCGGCAAGACGTCCGTAGGAGTCGATGAGCTGCAACCCGATGCCAGTCAGTAACGCAACAATCACGCGTCTCGACCGAGAATAAAGCAACACTCACGTAGTTGAAGCCAATAGAGGGCACCTGCATCAACCCGAACGCAACCATGGCATACCCGACACACAACCCAACCCACCCGTTCTGCGATGGATACTGCGCCGAAAAGCCAAAGACGAGGAAGCCGCACGTCGCAACCACAAGCGCGGGGAACATGGTCGGCAACCTGGTCTCGGGTTCCGCCAGCCCGCCGACCTGCGTCTTGGCCTTCTTCTTCAACCGCGCGTCGGAGAAGATGTACGTGTACAGCACGCCGAAGATCGTGCCCACGACGCCGCCCACGTTGATGAGCCCCACGTTGGCGCCCCAGAGATACGGCGGCGCGCCGACCAACTGCGGCCCGACGGTGGAAATCGTCACGATGCCGCCCACCAAGCCCGCGTAGTGGAACATGACGACCCACGTTCCCGGAAGACCGAGGGTTCGCCAGGGCGCGACGAAATTGCGCACCACGCCGCCGCGGGGAGCGGCGAAGCCCATTGCTCTGCGAAAGGTGAAGGGGCGATGGTCTGCTGCGTTGCTGCGAGTATCTTCGACGTGGGAGTTCATGCCCTTCTCCTCGATGACGGACATCACGGCCGGATCGGAGGGCGGCAGTACGCGGTCGTAAAGGGTTTCGGGGACGAAGAAGAGAACGCCGAGGAAGCAGGCACCGGCGACGGCGGTGCTGATCCAGAAGATGTAGGCCCAGCCGAGCTGGAAGCCTATGTAGCCGCCCGCGACACCACCCAGGAGCGGACCGGCCGCGAGGAAGACTGTGTAGATGGCCTAGGGTGATCAAAGTCAGACGGGACGGTGTCGAGGGGGTAAAATGGGACGCACCATTGCACGGCCTCGTTCGTCGACAAAGTAGACCTCGCCGATGAGGGCTGGAGCAACTGTTTCGGAGGCCCCGGCGCCGATGGCTTGGAAGACACGGGCAGCGAGGACAGAGTCGTAGGTCGTGGCGACGGCACACCAGACGGTGCAGACCGTCATCAAGAGAGTTGCGACGAGGAGGACGGGACGTCGGCCGAGGATGTTCGAGAGCGGCACCCACCAGATGTTCGAGGCACCGAGGAAGAGCGTGCTGATCTGTTGCGGTCCTCATGTCAGAGTTGATCATCACCTGGACTCGAAACGTAGACATACTGCGATAAAGTATGACAAGTCGCTCATTGACCGGGTTTCCGTCGGGAACGTTTGGAACCACACCTGGAGGGCCGGAGCGATGCTTGCGCTCACGAAGTTACCGGCGATCGAGTACAGGCTGACTGTTAGCAAAAGAGCAAACTTGCGCGATGCTGACCAGTTGAGAGGATCTGCCGGGTCGTCGGAGGGTTGTGGATATCGAATGAGGGAGACTGATGAACGTCGTGATCCGCCAGCGGATTCGTCTTCGTCTACCGTGGCAGTTAGAATCTCATTTGTCCGCGAAACCACGCTCAGGAAACTGTGGCAAGTATAACGAGCTCGTAATGACTTTCTCGCAATAACAGTAGTCGCAGCAGAATAGTTTCCTTTTCGATCGAGGACTTGATTTCGGCACACGAAACTCACAAACCAACTTCGCCGTCCCAGGCGGCATAGCACCAGCTACTTCATCCTTGGATAACGAGAACGCATACTTCCATCCCGACATGTTGTCGTTATCTGTTTGGTCGCCCACTTCTTTTACGAGGCCGAATAACCTTTGATGGCGACGATGAGATGTTGATAAGATCAGGCCTGATAGAGTTGTGGAGAGCAGTCTAGAGTCTCTGGACAGCTAGAGTGACATGATCTGGTGCTCCAAAACTCAACCTCGAGTCCCCAGACCTTTTAACGGGACGAGTTTTCTCTTCCTACTGCGCCACCTTTCCCACGAACGGGTTTCCAAAATACCCCGAAAGCTGTTCGTACCGGCGCTGTCCTGGCTTCCCCAGCGATCCACCTCAGTCACTTCCATGCAACCTTAATCACCAGCGGCTGCCGAGTGGGGGACGAGGGGGTTTCGGGAGGTGGGGGACTCTGCGTCGGCATATTGTCACGGTAGAAGTGGTAACATTTGCTTGCGTGAAACAGTCCATTCGTGTTGACTAGTTTCCTGGACTCTGCGTGATTCAAGCGTCGTGAGTGCCAAGATGCTTTGGTAGGCTGTGCGTGCCTTCAGCCCGTCAACACCACGACAGGCATCGTGAGAGAAGAAACTGCTGCCCTCAGCCAGAACCAGCCGCAAGACTACCTACACTGGTGGATCAGCCAAGATCATTGTTGAAAGACCAACCTCTAGCTATCTAGACATTTATCCAATTGCAAGCCCTTGAGTCCAACTGACGTCTGGCTGTACTGTCTAGAGCCGACCCCGCTGGATGGTCGGCAGCAGGTGGAGTGCCGAGAGCGACCACCAGCCAAGACTATTCTCTCTATTTGGGGTGTTAACCAAGCCTGGTCTTTGTGAAGATCAGGCGGGTTTCATAGGGTACGTGGTTTCACGACACGTATCGAGCCCCCTTGCGTTCTTGTCCAGCGTACATACAGGATGGGAAGAATGGGATGTGCGTCTCCCGCGCGGCATGCAAAGTCATCAACGCAGATGCCTTGTTCGTGTTGTATCACAACGAGTCAGCTGCTTATATTCAAGTCTGCCGATGATCCACCTACTACTTTGGGACTATCAGCATAATGCTGCCAGTTTGTAATGACAGATGGTGAGTTATCTTGACAGCTTCAAGGTTGATCTCAACAAACTACCCCAGGTTCCTCTGCCGAAGTATGGTGCTAGCGATGAAATGCGGGGAGACTTCTTCCCTGCGTTGAGGCTAACAGTAGAGATATTTCTAATCATTGAGTTTGGTTGAGCGGTCACGTTTCTCTACTAGAACCCTAATTAGTAGAGAACCGTGAGAGAGCCACGAATGAGATCACACGACCGCCGTCCAACTCGGACTACCAACCATTCCCGCGATCCCGAACCAACAACACAGCCTCAAAATTGGCGAGCCTATAGCCACAATCTTGGATCCATCATCTCAGATCCATCAACAATCCCCTTTCGTAGCGTCCCCCCCCCACCGTTCCGGCTGATACCCTGGCTGTGGATCACTTGGCTCAAGATGCCAGATGGCCTTCTCACTTGTGCCACACAAGGAGTCTGACGAGGCCTGCGTTATCTGCGACGAATGCATTGGTGTCAGCCAGCGGCCCCGCAGAGGCTTGGCCACCTTCTGTTTGAAGACTGGCGGTGGCCGGTAGTACGTCCAGATCGAGTACTGGAACAAGGTATAAATGATGAATCGAACTGCCGGAGGTCATCTCCCTTGACGCCTTGGTCTCTGCTTGCGCTATTTAACACGTGCTGCTACTATGGGGATGAGTATTGATTTGGCGCCCTGAAACGTGTGATGTCGAAGATCGGTGGGAATGAGGACATTGAGGTGACTATACCACGATTTATGAAGTGAACAGACACCCGGCGGGCTCTAGCTATCCATCCTATCAGTGCCAAAGTGGCATAATAACCCAAGTACGGACACGACTGGTTGTGACTAACCTTTCCAGGTTCGTTTCCACAAAAGAGCAAAGTGACCATGGGGGGTATTATGACAAGGACACAGACAAATTAACGCGAGGATGGCGGCCTGTGATAATAGTGAGAGCCGTGAACATAAATACCTCGAGTGCCACTTGAGCATTGGACAATCATGACACGATCTCTGCAGCAACACCGCTAGCATTTGATATTCTGCTATATTCTGGAGCTCTAGAGCAACCAATTGTAAATGCGATCCCTTTAATTCAAAATGTACCCGCCAAGAGCCCTCCTGCTACTACAAAGCCCCGACCCATCGTCAGTCCCCGCTGCCTGAACCGCGCAAACTCACTCCAGGAGCACTGCCTCGGGGCTTGGAGGTTCATGATTCACCTGCTTGGTGATGATCCACATGACGCTCTCGGCGGCCACGACGCGGTACTTCTCATCGTCCGCATACGCGATTTCGCAAACCACCCCTGACAGGCGAGACCATCGCGACTCCTCGATCTGACTGACAAAGTACGCCAGCATGGCCTGACGTGTGTTGATGTCGCCGTTCCTGGCGATTCGGACAAGGGTGTCGCCTGACGCGAAGTTCTGAACGTACGCGTCGATGCCACGAGATTGCTCGGCTAGTTGCTGGCTCCGACCGCCGTTCTTGCGCGTAGAGCTTTTCTGTCCCAATGACTCGTTTCTGACGTGGGATGACGAAGACTCGTCAAGTGGTTCGGGTTTGATAGGGCAGTACTGCTCAATCGAGGGGCGTACGGCATGGGACTGGGCGGCCATTGCGTGATCTCGCTTGTGATACTTCTGTCCCAGCCGTTCAACTTCGTCATGGCTTCTTCTCTTTAGCGTGTCGGACTGAGTAGTTCCAGAGCTGGTGGTCGACGGTAGGGCATAGCCTCCAGGCTTGTATTGCGGTGCTTCGGACTGCACTTTGTCCAACCAATTTGAGATGGACTCGTGCGACAATAAGCTTCGTCCGTAGTCTCTGACCTGGTTTCCGGGTGCTGCTATATCACCACTTCGCTCATTGCACACAGTGCGAGACGCGTGTCTCAAGTTTGAAGCCGAAGTTGACGGCTGGGATTGCTGGGTGAGACCTGAGGCATTGGCCTGGGTGTGGTTGTCATTGTGCCCTGGTGTTCGGGTGTCGTTTGGGAGAATGGGTGTGCCGGGTCCGAAGATACTCTCGGCGGCTTTCTCCTGAGGTTTGAAGTTGCTTGGATTGTCCGATACCTTCAACGACGCAGATCTGCCGTTGTTCTGCAGCCAATATCCTTCTTCAGTCATGACAACCGATTTGGCGGTCGCGGAGGTAATCAGGCTGGTACCCACGGCTCGTCGACCACTAATTGTGGTTTCCGTGTCTGATCGCCAGTCTCTCAGGAACATGACCTTCTCAGCGCCCCCTGGGACAGCATGAGCAGAGCATATTCCGTTCTCGTCGGGCTCGCAGAGTGCGTATGGCCTGAACTGGTGACCGGGCCCCTCAAGTGGGTAAACAACCTTGAAGGCCTTCCTGATAGCCGGGGCTCTGTGGGGAACCGAAATCGTGTCGTTGATGGACTTGCTCCTGACATCTTGGACTGCGCATTCGTAGAGTTGAGGGACGAACCACCCGACCCAGACGCCATAAGCTCCGGCATAGCGGCCCTGTAAGCCTCTCTCAGCCAGGGTAGGTGCTGACCAGCTGTCTTCGATCTTGTCCCAGTCTTCCAGAACTCTCTCGGGTGTGTTTCTCATGGGAATCAGGCCCCTGAACTGTTTGACCAGAAGCACCTGGCTCTCAGGGGCTGTCTCGATCAGTGGAAGTCCATCGTCAAAGGAAATGAGACGAAGGCTGAAAGCAATGTTTCCTTTGGAAGAAGCCATCCCCTGCGCGCAGGATTGCAAAGCCTGGTTCACAGGACCCTCCATGTCAAGGGATGTTGCTTTGCACTCTCTAAGGTGGTTAGTGAACATTTGGTGACGGATAATGATATATCCCTCTGGGCTAAATTTGCCCTGTTGTGTTGAATAGGAAGTGGAGGCTGATTGAAGGGATTCTCTATATTGAATAATTCTGGTTCGCACCTTCCCAAGTGGTTGGTATAGGTTATTCAGCCAAAGGCAATAGATTCGTAGAGCAAGAACTTTTCTGATTATGATATTGAAATGGAGAGATGGTTGAGTATATGTTCTCAGGTAAGAAGAACAATGGTTGAGCTATCTAGATGTCGATAGCTGTAGTGGCCATTGTGAGGAGTAAGAAGAAGGATTGGGTGATTGGTGCAGTAGAAGTGTGAAGAGTGAGGGTTGAAGCTCTGTAGGGGGTCAAGAGGTGTGTTTGTTTATATGGCGACCCTCTGATCCCAATAGGGCAGGCGCGAGCAGTATCGTGGAGATTGACTTGCCTGTTCAAGGTGGAGATTGGTAAAAGAGAAGATGCTCATCGATAGAAGGGTGTTATACAGTAAGTTTGTGTGTATGATTTCATTTCGGGCTAGAAGAAATTATTCTAGCTTCAGGCATTGTGGGAAGGAGAGCAACTAGATGAATAAAAAGAACTTACACATCTGAAGTCATCCACACGGAATATAGATAGATGGTTCGGAGTACCCTGTAATCTGTACTATTTTCTCTCGTTGGAGGATAAGATCTAGGATGACGGAAGGAACAGAGGAGACCGCATGTAATTTCATAGCTCAAGCAGTGAAGCATATGCTTTGTAGAAGGCTGGATGGTCGTTAATACTGTCGAGATGCTTTTTCTAAGCTACTTCTATTAGTATGATATTGGTGGCAGTCGGGCAAGGGAGATAAGTGAAGAGGATAGTATTTTGTTGTAGAGTGGTTATACTATAGCTCTCTTGCTACGATCGAGGTGTATTTATGCTCTTATTTTGTGATTGTGCGCTGGGTGAACCTGTAGTTGAGCCTCTTTGCTTTCTTATATACCCTCCCTATGGTCTTCCAGGTACTATAGTACATTTGAAGACTGTGGGAGACATGATATAGAAGAGAGCATCATATACTAAAACACCTTGGGAGGAATTTCCGTAGATGAAGGTTATTAAGGAGATTAAACTTGAAGGAAGCTTCCTGTGTATTAAAAACTCTATATCGCGAGGTAGGTAGCTAATAGCTGTAGGTAATAAGACGGATATATAGATACACATTCATATCTTGTCGTGATAGCTTCAGGCCTGTGGGCCGCTATCCTGGGTTGTGTGGCCCACTTACGTAAGGTGTTTCTTACGTAAGATACACCCATAAACCCATATGTTAGATGATACCGCTCCGCAGATAGCTTTCAACACAAACAAGCCTTTACCTACCTATCTCCGTAGGCCTCACGGTACGGTTCACCACATATCTTGTTGCGAAGGCATCGCGGCCGTAGGGGAGTGTATGTGAGGAAGCAAAAAAACATGATCTGGTACGTGTGGGAAGCCTGATCTGAGGGGTATTTTAACCCTATGGATCGTGGCTGTGGAGCGGCGTTTGGCCACTTACGTGGTGGCGTATGCTGCTTCGCGACATATCTCTTATAGTCCATTAAGCTTCCAAACCTTGTGTTTGTGTCCGTAGACGTCAGTATGCATGTTTGGACCCGCTGGACCTTGATAAACTTGCGCAAAGTTTTCAAACCTTGTGTTTGATATATTTATTTGTATTTAAGGTACAAATGTTGGTCGCCGAGATGCTGAAACCGATTTCTGACAAAACTCCATCCTCAGAACATTTTCACCGTCAAAATCTTTCCAGCCATCATTAGCTGGGCCAGTCACAAGATGAAGCCCTGTAATCGCACCATCAAGAGCATCAGAAAGGCCTCGGGGTCAACGCGTGTACAACCATGGAGAGCCGCGAAAGCCAACGACACCAACAGCCTAGAGGAGCTAACCCCACCGCTACGAATCAAACGCAGAAGGAGAAACAAGCAGGAGGTAGAATTCTCGCCCGAGGATTCGTCCACCCAGTGGACAAGACTACCGGCAGAGCTTCGCTTGATGATCCTGGGAAGACTCAGCGAGATCGATAACGGAAGGCGAAGGCTTCCCAAGTTGGCTGCAGTCTGTAGCGAATGGCAAGCATTTTTCGAGAGTGTCCTCTTCAAATCATTGAAGCTGGATTCACAAAGCCAAATAACCCGCTTCGGTGACCTCGTATACGGCAGCAGACGCGCGCTTGTCAAACATGTCCACCTCCACGTCTGGTTGGCAGACTACTCATTTCCCGACGGTCTCTCCGCAGAAAAAGAGAAGACAATCTCGCTGAATAACCACCTTTTCAGCGTGAGACTCCAGAGCTTCCTCAAGATCCTCGCGGACTGGCAAGTAAATGGGGGTCTGACTCTTCGATTGAGCGCAGGCTCCAGAAGCGACATGGAGTGTGTTTCAAATCCCAAACTCGAGCCCGACTTTCGCTGGGTGTTCGGCACGCGAGGGTCAGTCATGTACAGGGAACGAATGCTTGGCAATCCCCTCGACTTGATAGACCGCGACTATGGGATGCTACAGCTGAGGGGCACCGAAAGGATTACGGCCGTTTCTCACTTCGTCATCTGTCGGGAACGCTTTAGATCCCCATCCTCGAAAGCCATGAAGCGTATTTTGGACATGCTTCCTAGCCTCGAAGAGATGACATACGAACCTTGGCTCGGGGTTGTAAGGGACGATACTGTGCTGCGCGGTGCGGCAGTCATGACGCTTCTGAACGAACTTCCAACGACATGCAAGAAATTGTCTTTGTATCAAGTACGCAATCAAGTCATTCACAGAAAGGTTGGAGCGCCACACAACACTGAGCTCGCCGAAGCCGCGGCAAAAGCCTGCCGTCGCTTGACAACCTTCTCCGCCACCGACTTGTTCGATCCTCTTGACTTCTTCTCGGCGGCGGACTCCGGAGACGAGTGGCCGGAGCTGCGGCATTTGACGCTCACTCTGCCTGCCCTCGGAGGCGGGAGGGCCCCGAACCTCGCCAACAGAGTGTTGTCTGTTGCAGGGTTGGCGGCAAGACACATGCCGAAACTGGAGTGCATGGAGCTGTGGCATCGTACCCAGGATTTCTTTTCTTACTCCGGCGAGCAAGCCACCTACGGTCTCTTCCGGTTCGATCGGAAGGTCGGAGGAGATGCGACGGTCACCATCGAGGCGAACTGGGACTTCCGCATGGCCGACGAGACAGCAGAGATCTGGGGACGGAACACAGAAACCAGGACGACTCGCCTTGAGCAGGGGCCTTGTACTTTTGCGTGCGCGTCGAGGAGGTTGCGTGGAAAAGTACTCTGGGAGCCGAAACCACATGAAGACGCTAGGTATCGATCCACGGCCCATGATGGCCAACCCATGCCACCGACGGTTGGCTTCCAGACTGCTACGCCATGTGTCCGGTAAAGATGTACGTAGTCTTACCGGCAATTAGTAGTTATCCCAGGGACTACAACGCCTTTGTCATGACATAACTCTTTCATCCAGGATGTGGATGGTCCCAATTACAAAAACATTTGAGCCACTTCTATCGTGCATGTGAGCACTGCATATTGCAACTGGTGATCCATGATCTCTCCAAGGAGGCTATATTCTTAACGGTCCGTAGAGCCTTTTCACAGAGAAAAGTCTTTCAGACCTCTAATAGTCCCATCAATACCCAAAGCCTCCTTCTCATCATCGTCCAACTGTCCAAGCGCCTCCCTCCGAGTGGGAGCCTTGGGGTCGAAGTAAGGCTTCTCACCAAGAGACGTCACGCGCGTTCCGTGACGGGGATGATTCCCAGCATAGTCCCAGCTTGCGTTATGAATAGAGATGCTGGAATTTGTCAGAAGAGAACAGTTAAAAGCCCAGACAAACATCAACTCACCGGTTGTCCCACAGAGCACTGGTGTTGGGCGTCCACTTGAAGCGAACCTGAATGTCGACGTTCTTCTCATACACGTCAAACAGGTAGTTGAGAATGACGTCGCTTTCGGCCTTGTCGAGTCCGATGATGCGGTCTGTGAACAGGCGGTTCACCCAGAGAGCCTTCCATCCCGTGGCAGGGTGGACGCGTACGAGGGGGTGCGCGCGCTCAATGTGCTTGGGGCCGGCCTCGGGGTCGTCGCGGTCCAGGTAGGTGTGCGCAGACTTGTACACGGCGTACTTGCCGTCGATTATCTTGCGGAACTCGGGCGACAGCTTCTCGTAGGCTCCGTAGCCGCTGGCCCAGAGAGTGTCGCCGCCGATGGGTGGGACGGTGTCGTTGTGAAGGTGAGTTACTGAAGCTGGCTGGCGTTCATGTCTACGTATGCCATCAGTCAGTAAAGGACGTCCTGGGTACGTTGGAAGGCGAGAATTACACAAGATCGGTGTGCCATCTGGAGGCGCCTCCGGGGTTGCGGAAGTTGGCCGTCCGCTCGGTGGCCATCAGAGCGGGCCAGATGACCGAGGCGCCGAGAACGCCGGGAACCTGTGGGACTTGTGGCTGCAGGGTCGCGTCAGTCAAGTTTGTTCCATCAGGATGCAGGTATCCCGTGAGTGTTTGGGGGCGGATCTTACGTGGACCTCGACTTCGCCATAGTACTCCCCGAGCTCCTTTTGCTGTTGTGGCGAAAGATCCTGGTCTCTGAAGAAAACGACGGTACGTTCGGCGATCAAGAGGGCCAGCTCATCCTTCTGCTCAGGGGTGAGGTCTTTGAGCTGGAGACCTTCGATTTCGGTGCCAATGTAGGCCGTCAGGTCGGTGACCTTGGTGGCGGCGCCGAGCAGGCTCTTCTTGGACTTGTCCGCGCGAGATCCAGGGTCGACGAAGTCTCTCTCCTTGTTGCGGATGTTGATGGCATCCTGGAGATAGAGGGGTCTCGATGGGCGGTAGGGGTACCCGTTTGACAAGTCGATGCCGGCCTTTGTTAGTCTTGCCTTTGTGCCCTCAGGGATGGCGAGGTTGTCCTTTCGCGGCTCCGCCACGTCGGTGATGGATGGGTCGATGGGGGCGGGTGCCATGTTGCTGTGTGATCTGGGGAGAGCTACGGCCGATGAATATGTTATATATCTAGCGATGATAGAAGGAGTTACGAGTTGAGATGTTGCGACGATATGAGCTGGACTGGTTGAAGTGACGTTGAAAGACGTCGCAGCAAGCTCTCTTTATGCTCCAACATCACACGACATAATATCTTCCTACGATGACACGATTTCGTATTCCGGCTCGCCCAAACCAACCACAGCTCTCAGAGACAGCTCTGATTACCAATACTCGCGGGGTCAAGACCGTTGAGAGGACTTATCTATGGCTTAATCTGCATCAATTGTGACGAATTCAGCAACGATTGCACAGCATCGAGCCACACACCTTACGGATCTCGGGGAGTGAGTCGCGAACCAGATGCTCGATACAGCACGCCATCCACGCGCCAAACCGCTTAGCCTCTGCACCATCCCAACCCTGTGTCCAAGATGGTGTCGAGCCAACCAGCCGCGAGGGGTTTCTCAGCTCGATCAGCCCAGCAGTTGGAGGTCGGGCAGTCCCCGCTCGCTCTGCGGGAGCGGATCCGGGGTCGTCAGGACTCAGCCCGAATCGAGTGGGGGTTGCGCGATACAAGGGCCCGATTGTGTGCTCGACGACCAACGGCAGCCCAAGCCGTTTGGAGAGGATCGCCAGCCCGGACATGGGGTTTCGAAGATGGACAGATATGGACTTTCATACGGAGGAACTGCAAAGGGTGATGAGATGGTAAGCCGAGTCAACGTTACGACTTATCGCCGTGGCCTCCTCCCGGCTCGGCGCCTGTTTTCTCCCGATGTGTCTTTGTCTCTACACGTATTTTCAAGGGTTTATTTCCGACCTTCCTTATGGTTTAGGAACTCTGACTGGTCACCGGCGATTCATCGGCCTGGGCACTTGGCATCGTGATCCGAACAAGACAAGCTCTCGCCCAGAACTTGACTACTCTTGGCCTCGATCTGTCTCGGACCCTGCCGTTGAGCTATATTATCGTCAACACTAAACCGCAAACCACGTTTTCTTTGCAGCTTGTCGTCGGATGTTGCCCGCAACGAGGGCTGCATGTCGGCAGCACGCCATCGTATCCAGAATCATCGTCACCACGCGAGTCCAGTTTTCCCACCTTCGCCGCGAAACCACGCGCCGGTGCCACTCCGATAAGACCTTGTCCGTGGGAGAGATCTCGTCCGGCGGGGATCCCCTCGAAGCGATATAAGTCTAACGACTTCTTGGCCTTCCTAATCGTGTTTGGTGCTCCTGCTCGATCCTCGTGCGCGCCCATCTCGAGTCTGTCGACTGTTACTGTTTCGTCCCACCCAGGCTTTGAGGCCTGAATAGAAGCTTCAATGGCAGTCACCGAAATCAGCGAGAAGACGGCTGCCGTCGACTCGCCCAGGAGCAAGTCTCCCGAGACCAGTGATGCCGACTCCTCCGTCGGACGTCTCGTCGAGGAGAAGCCCCAGCTCACGTGGAAGTCGTACATCTGGGACACGCTCGACAAGTCGCCGGAGGAGCGCAAGTTCATGTTCAAACTCGACGCCATCATCCTCACATTTGCGTCGCTGGGTTACTTCATCAAGAACCTCGATCAGATCAACATCAACAACGCCTTCGTTTCTGGGATGAAGGAGGACATGCAGCTCTTCGGCAACGAGCTCAACTACATGCAAACCTGCTGGACCGTTGGCTATGTCATTGGCGAGATCCCAAGGTAAGACAGAATCCCCGCGTAGCTCGCCCTCGGCATCATCAGCCGCTCATCAACCAAACGCAGTAACCTCCTCCTCACCCGCGTCCGGCCATCCATCTGGATTCCTACCTGCGAAGTCACCTGGGCCGTCCTGACGATCCTCATGACCAAGTGCACCAACACGACCCAGCTCTACGTCCTTCGGTTCTTCATCGGTCTTGCCGAGTCTACGTTCTACCCCGGAATGCAATACATCATCGGATCCTGGTACCGCAAAGACGAGCTCGCCAAGCGCTCGTGCATCTTCCACGCCAGCGGGTCCATCGGCAGCATGTTCAGCGGGTACCTCATGGCGGCCGTCTACAACCTCGACGGCGTCCAGGGGTTCAAGGGTTGGCAATGGCTCTTCATCGTCGACACCGTCATCTCCCTACCCATCGCCCTGGCCGGGTACTTCTTCCTCCCGGACGTTCCCGAGATCGCCAAGTCCTGGTACCTGACGCAAGACGATATTGCTCTTGCAAAAAGGCGTATGGAACTCGAGGGCCGCGCGAATCGGCAGCCGTACACGAAAGCCAAGTTTAAAAAGATTTTTACTAGTTGGCACTTGTACACTCTCACGTTTCTGTATATCTTCTTCAACAACGGCTGCGGTCTCCTGGCCCAGCCTGGCTTCCAGCTGTGGCTGAAGGGTGCTGGGTACAGCGTCAAGGAGGTCAACACCTATCCGACCATCACTTCTGCCATAGTGGTCGTGACTACCATGATGTACGCCTGGTCCTCCGACACCGTCTTCAAAGGTTCCAGGTGGCCGCCCATCGTGTTCGCCGGCGTCGTCAACATTGTCGTCTACAGCAGTTTGACGGCGTGGGACATCCCCGTCGGCTGGAAGTGGGGATGTTTCCTCCTGGCGGGTTTCGGCGGTGGCATCAGTGGGCTAACGTTTGCGTGGGCTCATGAGATATGCAAAGACGACAATGAAGAGCGCGCGCTGGTGACGGGCTCGATGAACCAGATGGCCTACGTGGTTCAGGCCTGGTTGCCACTGCTGGTCTGGCAGCAAGTTGAGGCGCCCAGCTACCCCAAGGGATATCCGACCATGATATCTCTCAGCGTCGGTCTCATCTTCACCTCCTTCTTGATCCGATATCTCCATCGCAAGGAGCTGGGCAAGAAGGCTTTGGACATTGCTGCTTGAGGTTTGGTCGACTGTCTCGTATGAAAGAGGCACAGATCGGTTTTACTACGTTTGCTTACAAGGATGGAATCAAAAGTTGAATGTTTTTACCAACGATCATGACTAAACCTGAGACATTTGCCACAATTAAACACGTGTGTCGTTCGATAAGCGCTACAGCTACTGGGAGACACGCAGAAATCTGCCGTTGAGACCTGCACAAACCATCCTGTTGCTATACCTATGAATGGATGACTTGTAATGTGACGGGATCAGGCGTCAGACCTTTGACCTCTCTCGCAGCTGGCATGACCACTTCAAGACAGGATCTTTGCGTCCCGGACCTGACAGAGACTGATTCTTGATCCAAAACCTGATAGACATCTGAGCCGAAAGCTGTGATAAAATAGTCTTGATTTGCCGTCCGCGAAGATCATTATCACGGCGCTTTATCGTTATCGTTGTTTTCACTACATGTCTTTAACAACCTGTAGCAGATTCGTCCTGACTTGACGAAAGCGAGATTGGCAAAGCACGCGTACTTCCAATGTCGCGTCTGAAACTTTACCGTAGGATATCACACCTCACAGGCATCACGATAGGCTTTAGCACCCAATGGCCTTATTGTTGTCATTTCGATCACACTGCTGAAGCCGATAAAGCAAATGTCGGCTGTCTAAAGATTGGAATGATCCGAGTTGCGTTCAGCTCAGGGTAGAAAGTTCTCGCAATGCTGAGTGCACCAGGGACCACACAGTTGGCTCTGGGATTCGCGACGCGTCTGTCTATAAAACATACTGCTTGCCTCCAACCATGTCTTCTTTCTTTCTGTCCGCACACCAGGTTACACTGATCAACCCATTCAATTACCACAATTGTCACTCTTGTGCTCGCATATCCCATCACACCTTCGAGCTCACCATGGCTGATGACCGCACCTTTTACCGGGTTCATTCCGATCAATCCTTCCCCTAACAGGAGAATCAGCAGACGCAAAGCGCCGAGCAGCCATGCTTAAAGACAACCGACACACGGGCGTGTTTGTGGCCAAGATTCGTGTGTCTTTGCCCGAAGTGGAATCCTTGGAAATAGGCTACGACAATGACAAGACGCTGCCGGTGCTGACAACCATGGACGAGAAGGGGGCCTGCTCTTCAGTATTTTTCTCTACGGACGACGCCCGACGTCATCTGGCCGTCGATTATAGAGTCAGTCAACTGTCGGAGTGGCTTGCTATGGGTAGCATCCCGCATGACATGATTGTCTCCAAAGCATTCGTCTGATGCGGGTGGCCGGACAACACCTTCTAGACTCTAGTACACTTGTTAGGTCTAGAGTCTGTTCATCCTGAGACAAGTTGCTTTTGAGTGGTACTTGGAAGCATAATTTTGCTGTAAACAGATCGAGTATCGCACGACAATATAATTTGACTTTGAGATCAATCCGTTTGCTGCACTTAGGACCGGGACATGTCGTGATAGCTTCATGGCTGTGGGCCACTATCCAGAGTCACGTGGCCCGCTCACGTAAGTTATTCCTTACGTAAGATACGCCCATAACCATATGTCAGACGATACGGTATGGTTCATCACGTGACATATTACCTTTGCAAAGGAATCTACGATCTGACTCGGATCAAGTTCCGTTGGAGAAGCACCACAAGACGTGTTGTAATCTACGAAGCAGACACAAACATTGCCAGTGGACGTCCATGCTCTCCTTAACGGGCGAGAACAGTTGAACAAAGCTCGGAATCCTTAATCCTGCGGAACCACGTCGCCGAAAAATTATTGACAAAAAACTACTCCTTTTTGCAAAGGCTCGGGCAGACATTGATCCGAGGCATCGCGCACTCCCCCAGTCCCGTCCCGTCCGTCCGACTGAAAAGTCTCCATCGCAATTTGCCAGAGTCTTGGAAGCTCCACTTGGGCTGGAATGCGTGGAAACAACAGATCTGAAGACTCTTGTGGTCGACACGTTTGAAACGACATCGTATCGCAACCGCTTCCACCGCCGTGATGCAATTCCAAAGCTCCACGGATTCCCATCAACCAAGAGAATCTCCCGTCTCGTCGCTTTCAATCCGGGGATCTCGGCTGCTCGTGATGAATGAGCATCCGTAGTGGAGTTTCTCCCCTGCTAGGGTCGGGGATCAGCACTCCAGATAACCGAAAGAAGCTCGTATTTGGCCTTCTTCATCTCCAGCTCGTGTCATTTGATCCGCGGCAGCTTTATATTACCCCACGAAGAGAATGGGACACTATCCAAGGACGCCCGGGTCTGCCAGGGGCCAGGCTGCACATATCAATCGCATGACCCGCGACGATCTTGGTTGATCATTCGTGCTTTCTCATCCGCTAGCCTACGTACGTTCCCGTAAGCCAGCGATCAGACAACAAAGGATGAGGTTCTCTCGCGCGCTCATCACGGCCCTGCTGAGCGCCCACGCGGCGTCGGCCACACCACTTCACCCGCGCATCTTCAACGATGGCCCGACCGCGCACCTCCCGAGAGCCGAAACCACGGGCGAGAGACACGCGAAATCGAATAGCTGCAACGATGTCATGCAGGGCGCATACATAGTCGAGTTCGCCGACGAAAACGATACCGCCGACAGCTTCTACGAAGCCCTCCGAGCCGATGGACTCGACGTGGACGCCCGTATGGACCTCAACTACCGCTTCTTCAAGGGCGTATCCTTCAAAGTCAAAGACTCCAGCGCCGCACATCACGATGTCTCCCTGTTCCGACGTCAGCTCTCCGGATCGACGCGCGTGAAGAACGTCTGGCCGGTGAAGACGATCAAGCTTCATCTCCCCCCAGTCAACGAGGAGCCGACCACTGCCGAACCCGAAGACAAGTCGACAAATACCAAGCGTCAGGAAGGACCGCCTTCGAACTCGACCAAGGACACTTTCTCGCCCCACCTGATGACCCAGGTCGACAAGCTGCGCGAACAAGGCATCACGGGCAAGGGTGTGCGAGTTGCCATCGTCGACAGCGGTGTAGACTATACTCACCCGGCGCTGGGAGGATGCTTCGGACCGGGATGTCTCGTCGAGGCGGGCTGGGACTTCACCGGCGACGAGTTTTTACCTAACGTCAGGCCACTTCAGCCGGACGCGGACCCGATGGATAACTGCGTCGGCCATGGAACTCACGTTGCTGGCATCATTGCTGCACAGCTCGAGGGCAACAAATACGGCTTCACGGGAGCTGCTCCGGGCGTCAAGATCGCCGCCTATCGCGCGTGGGGTTGCGCTGCTTCTTCGACCAACGAGATTCTGCTCGCGGCCTTCAGCCGGGCCTACGAAGAGGGTGCTGATATCATTACCTGCTCCGACGGAGAGTGAGTGCATCTCGACCCTGTCCCAACCTCCCGACTCAAGACTAACGTGCTATGCCAGTCCTTCCGGCTGGGCCCGGGACGCCTGGGGTCTCGTCGCCTCCCGCATTGTCGACGCTGGTGTTCCTGTCATCATCTCCGAGGGCAACGATGGCGGTCAAGGACTCTTCTACGCGTCGAGTCCCGCCACTGGCCGTGGTGTCGCCGGCATCGGTGCCGTGACAAACACCCTCTTCCCCACGATTCTCAACGAGGGCACCTTCGCCGTTGGCTCCAACTCGACTGACAGCGGCAGGACTGCCTTTGGCTTTCTGCCGGGAGTGCCCGAGCTGACGGGCGATCTCTCGCTTCAACTGTGGACTGGCGATGCCTGCCGTGCGTTGCCCGAGAGCACGCCTGACTTGAGCAACAAGATCGCTTTGCTGCAGTTCCCCGACTCTCGAGCTACTGGGTGCTATCCCGTCGACCAGGGTAGAAACGTCGTGGCCAAGGGTGGCCGTCACATTCTCTACTACACCAACGACAACACGTGAGCTGCCTATTTTTCTCGTTCAGAGGAGCCTGCCGGCTAACAGTCTTCAGCACCATGAGAGATGAGCAGTTCGTCTACTCTGATGGAATCCAGGGCGTCGCCTCGGTGACACCTTACCAATCTGAGCAGTGGCGCTCTCTGCTGGCTGAAGGTCGTCCTGTCACGATCACCATCCCCAACGCAAACAACACCAAGACCCGTTTGGAAAACCTCGAGAACAACAGCAGTGGCTCGTACATGGGTTCCTTCTCCAGCTGGGGCCCGACCTGGGAACTCGAAGCCAGCCCCCAGTTCGCCGCTCCCGGAGGCAACATCCTCTCGACCTTCCCCGTCGCTCTGGGGTCGTATCGCGTCATGACGGGCACCAGCATGTCTTGCCCTCTGGCCGCCGCCATCTTTGCTCTCCTTGCCGAGGCCCACGGTACCAAGGACCCGAAGCGCCTTATTTCGATTGCTTCTTCGACGGCGAAGCCCCTCGACTACTACAACGACACTGTCGCGAACCATGACATCCTTGCTCCTGTGCCGCAGCAGGGAGCTGGTATCATGCAGGCCTTCGACGCGGCCCGTAGCACGGCGGAGCTGAGCGTAAACTCCATCTCCTTCAACGACACCGACAACTTCGTCGGCAACCACACCATCAGCATCAACAACACTGGCTCCGTCGACCTCACCTACGAGATCAGCCACCGTAAAGCTGCCACCATTAACACCTTTGTGCAGGGCTTCGACCGACTTCGGGCTGGCTCCTTTCCCAACCCGGTGGTCGAGGACTGGGCCGTCCTCCAGTTCAGCGCCGAGTGAGTAGACCCCCTTCGTACAAAACGCGACATGGACTGACACTCTCAACAGAAAGATCACCGTCCCGGCCGGTGCTTCTACCCAGCTGACCGTCACCTGCACACCCCCGGCCAACGTCAACGCCACCCTCCTCCCCTTGTACAGCGGCTACATCACCTTCACCAGCACAACCGACGCGCCCTCGCTCAACGTGCCCTATCTCGGCGTCGTCGGCAGCATGCACAACATCTCGGTTCTGACGTCTCCCCAGGTCTACCTGGCCGAGTACTACGGCGTCGTGCCCGCCAACCGCGCCTACTCGATTCCCCGCCCCAATCCCGCCCAGCCCCCGTTGACCGACCGCGGCGATCAGTCCGCTACGCCCAACGCTTTGATCCAGCCGACCGTGGGAACTCCCTCGCTCAACGTTGACGTTGTGTCGATTAGCGGCGACCAGGAGGAGGTCCTGGGTAGTCTCGCGGGTTGGCCTCTTCTCTACGTCCCGCGCGTGGAGCAGCGCGCCTTCTTCAACGGTCTGTTGGCCGACAACACTGTTGTCGAGCCTGGCGTGTACAAGATGAAGGTCAGCGCGCTTCGCATCTTTGGAGATGGGGGGAAGCAGGAGGACTGGGATGTGTACGAGACGGTCCCGTTCGTGTTGCGGTATCAGGGGTTTGGGAATAGCACTGGGAATAGCACTGGGAACGGCACTTCAGCTGTCGTGTTGAGTCAAGGTGTGTAATTGTGTGTAATGAACTAGTCACGATAGAGCTGTAGGAGCGATTGAACATGATGTAATACTGTATTTGGCGTGTTTTGATTACATCGCCCGAACCCAACCTTCTCTGACTGCCAAACTCCTCTCACCACCCTGCTCTACTGATGCAAACCGGACGCAAAAAGCAAAACATACAACACCAGGTAGGTATTCGCTGGTCGTCATCGACCCAACTACTAATCCGGCCCTCACTGGCTTATCTATGGGAGAGCGGACGGGATCCCGAGTTCTCCAGTGGGTATGGTCGTATGTGATGGAACTCGACCGTAAGGCTGTATATACAGCCTTGACAGCTCTCTCTGACCTGGGATAGCCTACGCGCACTCTTCGCGATGTACCTCGAGTATTTTGATAGCATCGGTTTTAGATGCGATCATGTGCCGACCAGGAGCGATGTCAATTGCAAGAGACGTAACGTTTTGACATTGTCCTTAAGATATAAACTGAGGTTTCAGCAAGCACAAGCGTCTGTGAAGCCGGAAATCCAGGTGAACCTCCTTGACCTTGATATCTCAACGCACGTAATCCTGCTAACGCGCGGCTATTCTTCACTGATACGCCGATAATGTCGGTTCTCACAAGGTCTCATTCAAGGAGATCGGAAGTATGATGACTGCGAACCAAGATCTCTAGTAGCAGGCAGTCTGCTTGACTCCAGTATGGCGCCGACTTAAAGCTTCGAAAGCAGTTTCTACGCAGAAGAAGTAGATGCGAGCTGGCTAGTTGGTCGAAATGGGTCCGGGAAGTGGCCATGCTTACTAGGCATATCCCAGGGTTACAAACTGATTAATGGTTTTGTCAAAGTAGCCGAGGACTGGAGGGATATGTCGCAGTTTAGGCTTTAACTACTTGCCCGGCAAAAGACGGAAAAGCTGTCCGTACTGAAGCCTCGTTGCCCCTTGCTAAGCCAGACAGTCACGTTGTGCCTTTGGCTTGAAACAACCGCAAAACTCTCACGAGGGAACTACGGCCATAGGAGCTCTGACCGATGTCGTCGTCCTGCACCCGAAGAAGTTCGTCAACGAGCCATCCAACCAGTCTTCCTATGCATTGCAGGCAGTCACCATTAGATGTGACCCAGTACGAGCTATTCGACCCCGAGATGCACAGAAGCTTGCCTCGAGTCATACGTCTTCGGGAAATAGTAGAGTGCTTCGGAAATCTAACCCTCCGTGGTTCTCATCAGATGTTTGATGTGACGTCAAAGCCTGGAGGTGTCAAAGTTGGGTCTCGAAGATGATCGTTGCGCCGCCAGTATTGACTTGCTCGGGAATGCTTCTAGAAGACTCCCAGATCTTCGTTTGAGTCACCAATGATAACGTCCCTTGGAGACAATTGCTCGAGCTATTAGGAAAAAAAGTTGGCAAATGTGGCTGACGAGCCTAAGCTCGCGCTTCACCGCTTGTCGTGACGTTGGCAAGGAGAAACCCTGGCTTTCGCTTTCGGCCCATGTCATTGACATCGGAAAAGCTCAAGACTGCCGCACATACAGGTATACAGAGCTACAGTGCCTGCTACTCTGCCTTGGATGGATAGGTACATTGATGGTTATATTTACTCTACCTTGGGACTCCTAATAGAAGATCTGGCCGGGTGTTACCTTAAGAATGGCGAATCATTATTGTCCCTTGTAAATCCATATTATTTCCGGAGATATGCACTCTGGGTTCCACGTTCCTCGAGTGTCTGAAGAGCACATGAGTCGAACCGACAGTACCGCACCGCAGTTACCTTCTCCAGCATGCTTCCCCATGACCGTTAAACAAAAGTTTTTCTGATTGTACAGAATCTCCTACAGCGCTTGAGAACCCAGCCCGACTGGTCTAAACCATGCGAAGGCAGAATCTAGAATGACAGACCTTGACCCGAAAAATGTGTGAATTCAGATTATCTACTACAGAGTTGTTAACCGAAGTGAAAGGACAGCCACACCTGGCATCTCCAAGAAGATCTACTTTTGCTAAGCCAACTTACCCCTTCAGCAACGACTCTATTGGGGATGTTTCGAAGCTATATCGAACTATTTCACAGCAGGGGAAGCCAGAGTACGCTCCGCTGGATAAAAGATACAGCGAAGATGACGACCCGGACGCCCCTCCAATGCCTCAGTGCAACCGCTGCAAGACCAACCAGCGGCTGTTGAAGATCTTGATGCTTACCCATCTGGTCCTCCTCCCCGCTGGAGCAAGTTGGTGGTATTTTGGACGTTCAGAGCATCTCAGCAAAGCGTTGAAGACAGCTTCGTTCTATTGTTGGTTCCTACTCCCCGTTCCCGCCTTCATCTCACTAACCGCCCTCTCCTCGCAGCCCCGTTGCTCGATCGCATCGAATACCCACGACACTGCGTTTCGACGACCTACTGCTGATCAACACCCTCAACTCAGTATACCAGTGGTACGAGCACACCGAGATCCCCTTGCCGGATGCCAACACCCGGGGCAAGTGCTGGGACTTTGAAAAGTTCCGCAACGAGTTCGACAAGGTCGCGCTCACAGACTTCAGCCCGTTCCAGTTGCGCAAGCCACCTGGCGCCAAGTCAGTGACGGAGCACAACAACCTCCAGGAGATCATCTATAAAATGCAAAGCAAACATGCCCATCGGAGTCCCTAAGCGTATGTAGTTGGCTAGTCGAACGCTTCAAAGCAAGAGATGTGGTCTGACTTGCACGGCGGACAACGCTCGACCAAGTACTGCTGATCATTTTTCATGAGCAGAGCCATAGGAGGCAAAGAGGGATGGAATCCAAGCTGTTAAACCATATCAAACCACCAAGTTCCCGTCAGACAGATGTTGCCATCCTCAAGGCACAAACTACAGAGAGATGACTAGTTCCGATCATCCACGTTCAAGAGCGCCAGTTACAAGCGCTGAGTCACATGCGATGGGGCATACAAACATCCTCCCTCATCCAGCCCCTAAAATGCGTCAAAAAGCAAAAGTATGATCAGTGGGAGGCTTGAACTCCCGGCCTTGGCATCACTCAACATGTGTGAGTCACATATTAGTACCACGCTCTAACCAACTGAGCTAACCGACCGAACCGATAATTGCTGGTTGTGCTTGTGTGGGGTGGTGATGGGAAGTCCTATGATGCTCCACGATCATGGGGTTTGCGGAGTGGGTTGAAGTCCTCAAGCTCCCTCGGGGTCTCCACCTCGACCTCCACTGCCTGCCGAGGCCGACGGTTGAGATCAAAGACAGACAGGTGCAAAACCTCAAACGACTTTACAAAGTATTAGATACTGAACACCATTGTAAGTAGACATCCAAAGCCTAAGCCTACATCACCAGACCCAAAGCCGCGCCCGGCTGAACCCCACACACCCCTTCAAATACACAGGTTTTTGTCTCTTTGTACACAATTCTTTTGTTGCAGGGCAGGGCCTCGCTCTGCTCCCGAGGAGCTCATCCCACATCCGTCCTTGTCTAGTTTATCTCCCCTCTTCTTCCTCTGCTCGGACCCTCCTCTGTTTCCTTGAATCCCTTCCCATTCATTCAAAGTTCAGACATTACAAGAAGCGTAAGCTTCCCGAAGGACCCCTCTCCACGAGGCCATCAACCTCCCTCCTGACGGCCCGCAGATGTCTGCGAAGTTCCGCCAAATCGGTGCCACCGGGGTTCGAGCCTTGACCTGCGGGCGGCATAGACGCTTCGCATCTGCTGAGGAGATCCTTCACCCAGGTGCCGATAGCACCGTCACCCTTGACGGAAGCGCCGCCACGACGCTTGACATCTTTTTGCCAGTTGTCGACCGCGAATACAATAAACTCGATAATGCGGTTGCGAGCATTGCCGCTGAAGCCGTAGTCTTGGGTATCAAAAACGCTTTCGAGCACGCGAGTGACCATGTCGTGAGAGACGCCGAGGCTGATGAACAGCTGAACGGGCCAGGTGGGGTCCGCGCCGATTTCGGCGTCTTGGTGATGCTCGACAGAGTACCTGCAGATCTCAGGGAGAAGGACCGCCACGGGAAAGATGAAGCTGTCTAGTGATGTCCTGTGCGCAATATTCTGAACCTTCACTGACACTGATTCGTACGGCGAAGGCAGAACGGGGATGCCGGGGCCGGCCTCCTCCATGCGCAGGACAGCCTCCTCGTGAATCTGCTCGATCAGGCTAACCCATGTTTGCGAGATCGTGCTTGGGTTGCGGTAGTCCGCGCTGTGGTAGATGAGGAGGCACAGGTCGTAGTAGTTGGCTTGATCGGCGTATTGATTGAAAAGCTGTTCCTTGTCAGCAACTGTTGGCAAAATGAGGTGAAGGTTACCCACGTCTGAGAGCGATATTATCTGCCCGTCAAGAGCTTCTTGAATCTCCGCTTTGCGTTCAGCCGCAATACGGCTATCGGCCTTGAGCCTCTCCAACAAATCGTCCTGGACGTTGGCAATGTCGAGCAATTCGCTCACTTCATGGGCTAGGACCTGTTGCTGTTGTCTGCCGATACCAGCCGTTGCCACGCTCGCATTGCCCTTGGCCTTGCTGAGAAGCACGATGCGCTCCTTGATACCGAGCTTGAAGTCGGAGTTGGCGAGATCGGCTTGCACTTGAGCAGCCTCGAAGTATCGCTCTCGCTGAGTGTAGAACTTGCACAGAAGCTCGGCGTGGGCGACGTTGCTCCTAGCAAGGCTTTGGAGGTAAGTGATGACATGGGGCGACTCTATCGCCAGAATCCTGTTGGTCCACCCCTGTTCGATATACCATTCGTACAGGTCAAAGTGAAAGACCTCGTCGTCCGAGTCATTTACCACGCTATACGCCTCCAGGCGCTTGGTGCCAATCAGCGTTAGTCTGCCATCGATTGTCTCCGGTTCTCTGCTCGACGCAGCATCCAAATGCTGCAGAGTCTCGTGAATCAACTCGTAGCACCTCCTACGTTCCGAGAAAGCATTCGCTCGAGGGTCGTTGGCAGGCTTGCCGTCGTGGACCCACGAGAGCGCAGTATTGCCCCTGTCCTTTTCGCGTGCCACGACCAGGCAGAGCTGAATGGCACCGGCGTAATATTTGAGCTCAACATACTGAGCTACAGCATTCTGGAGGTTGCCGAAAGAAAGGGCACCGGCAACGCGCTCAAATAACCTCAGACTCTCGTGCAGAAGGGTACGAGACTGATTGCTGTTGGGTGGTTGCTCGGATGCCCGCTTCAACTGCTCCTGAGCCTTGAAGATGACAACATCGTCGGGGCTGCAGAAGCTTCCACATCTCCTCCGAAGAGCGTCCGCCACAGTCTCGACGTTCGAACCACTCTCGATGTTGCGGTTGACAATCGACTTGACAAGAAGCTTGGCCAGGTCCTTTCCAGGAGCCTGGGAGAATAGCTTCTCGTAGGTGAGCTCCTTCAGTTCTTGCTGGGCCGTGGCATCAAGTCTGGTGAAGATGTCGCTCACGCGCTCATCGAACAACATTGTGACAAATGATATGCCCTCTGAGATGCTTTCCATCAACTTCTGAATAGCGTGAAGCGCCTGGTGTTCAGCCTGCAGCGCGACTTCTTCCTGCTTACTAGCAACTCTTTGCAGATCCGAGGGGCCAGATAGGCCTTGGATAAAGCTCTTGTTGGCGTCAAGGAATCTGCGAAGGCGCTCCAGCTGCTCTTGGATGGATAAAAGCTTGCCGAGCGGCACCTTGGATCCGATCGAGATCCCGCCAGCTGGGCTAACGGCAGAAACCACAACGCGATTCTTCCAAAGAGTTCGAATCAGGCGAGTAACGTAGACACACAGCGCGTCGTGTCTCGGGGAAAGACGAACAGATGTCGTGTTGAGGGGTGTACCATCGGCCTCTGTAATGGAGGGCTGACCGCCAAAGTCCACAAAGACAGCCCGAGCCCGATCTTCTGTTGCTTGGTCGATAGCGCGGGCTGCGCCGGGTTTGGCATCACCGCCATGCCCGCAGGCCACAGCTAGAGCGCAGGAGATCGTTTCCACACGACCATATCGTTGGATGAACTTGCGGGTCTCCAGCTCCAAGCCCTCGTCACCAACCGCTCCGCGAATGGCAGCGGCAAACGTGTCGACAAGCCGGCGACGGCGAATGACGTGCACTCCAGTGTTGGTCAGAACAGCAAACTCGGTAGCGGGCTCGTCGAACTGGACAGCAAGCTCGTTTCCGAACCCAACAGGCTGATTTGCGGCGGCAAAGGGTTTCGTGATGAGACCAACATCTTCTGCCCTACTGCCGATGTCGATCCAGTTGCCCTGCTCATAATACTTCAGACCTGCGGTCGAGGCGTTGGTCTTGATTCTTCCGGCTTCTGGTGCCGACACGAAAAGCTGGTCGATGTTGGGGTCGGACTCCTTGACTACGAAATCCAGGAAGTAGCCGGGAGCAAAGCGAGCACCAAGTCTGCTTAGCGCAAGAGCCTTCGAGGAGAAGTCGATGATGGACTCGCCGGCGCTGTTCGTTCCAGCGCGGGCTGGGTTTTCCGACGGAGGGAACTTTATAAACTGGACCTGCATGCTTTGTGGAGGGGTGTTTGACGAGACACCACCGATCATATATGAGGCGGAGCTCGTCGCGCTGAGGAACAGACGGCAGCCAGTGTTGGTGAGAGCCATCAGATGAAGCTTGGAGGCCTCCCGCGAAGGAATAGCGCTAATGGAAACGAATGATGTGCGGTCGTTGAGCAGGGGTGACTGGGTAATCATGTGAGTGATGTCACGAAGGCAGGCGTTTCTCTCCTTTTCGATGACCTTGGTGAGCTTGTTAGGCCCATCCATGTGGTATGTTCGAATAGTAGACCTAGTGGAAAGAGTGTAGACGAGCTTCCGTGAGTCGTCGATCACGATGCTCTGCAGACCCTCCGGGCTCTTGTGCTGCCAGAACCCGCTCTGAAGAGTGACGACTGATGACCACCCAGGATTGGTATGGTTGATCTTGCCACACCTGTTGGAGAACCACTTCTCCTCCTGTTGGTAATAGAGCTCGTGCACATCGGTGTCATTGCTTCCACCAAAGAAGATGCGGCCGTCTGCAGTTCCGGCAATAACCCTTACGTCGACACCTCGGAGGGGCAAATTGAGCTTTGTGCTGTACAGGGAGACGGTCTTCGTTCCCGATGGGGTGGGCGTGGCAGAGAGACCGAGAAGGGTCATTTCGGAGGACGTCGCGACGACCAAGATATGTGTGATGGTGTTGACAAAAATGCCGGGCTTCGGGGCAACGAGGGCGACGGCGTGAATCGTGTGCGGCTGGTCCTCGAAACCGATGAGCTCGGGGTCGGGGTGAGTGTAGTCCCACAGGAACAGCGAGTTGTCGATTACAACCCAAGCATGGTCGATTTCGGCGAAGAGACCCATCAGTGTCTGGAGCTGACCGGTGTTATAGTGGCTAAAGACCTGATTTGGGATCGGATACATCTGCGTCTTGTGGAAGGGCGCCCATGCCGAATCGAGGGTGCTGTAATCATATTCGGAAGATGCGCCTGCTGTACGGAGGTCAGAAACGAGCGCGACCAAAGAGAAGAGGAACCGACGGCCGAGACAACTTACGCCTACAGTACGAATCCAGCTCAGGATAGTTCTCGTCGGCCTGCAGGAACTGGTTGATGGCTTGTGCAGCTCTCGTGACTGGAGGGAGGTTCTGCTGAGAAGCTTGCGACAAAGTCGGAACCAGACCAGCGCTAGTAGCTGCTGAAGATACCGTCACGGGAGCAAAGCTCGATGTGCCGACCGGAGCGCCGCTTCCACTGGTCGTTGTGCTGCCCTGGGCTCCGTCGCCCTCGAGAAATAGGCGTCTTCTCGCAGCATCGTTGTCGCCAGCAAATCTTGAAGGTGCGGGCGTATTGAGGAAGGCACCCGGAACCGGTCGCACCGGGGTCATCTGAGGATAGGACATAGTGATCGATATCGTCGAGCAGCTCCGGCGGGAGGGAATATGTCGGTAATGGCTAGGTCTAGGTGGTCGAGGTAACGCGTCGCAAAAATTGCGGCCAGTTTATGGCGAGAAGAGATGGCGCTATTGAACCATCAACGGATGGCAGGTCGGTGCCCTTTTTTTTTCTTCGGTCAATTGAACCTCGACTGGCGAAACGAAACCGACAACGACGATGGCCGTATCAATTCGACGTGTGCGCAGCTCAAGCCCGGCCTTGACAAAGTGAAAACGATATCACGAGCTGGCGCGGTCTCTCGGTGAGAAAGAGGTGAAGTGCAGGGCGCGGCGGTGCAGAAGCAGAAGCAATGCTCTAGTGTAAACAATTTCTGGAGGAGCTCCAAGAGAGGCTGGTGTCGGGCTGTAACTGGCGCTGGTTCTAATGCTGCTGCTGGTACTTGGGTAAAGTACACTTCCTTGCACGTATTTTTTGTGCTGGGGTGGTGCCACTAAGCCACATCTGGCAGCAAGGCTGAAGGTGACGACGTTCTGCCCAGATCCGCGAGATAGAGGTGAGAAAATGCATTGAGGTTGTTTGCAGCCATTGTCACGCCAATTTCCGACGGGAAAGCACATGTTTCGATTTTTCTTGTTTTTTATTCAATGATTAAGTGTACTGGGGATACTTATTATTGGATTTTTGACCCGTCACATTTGCAGCAGACGTTCACCTTCCACCCCCAGGCTCTCGTTTCAATGCAGCCTGATGAGACGTCCGTCACGGCACGTCAGTGCGCTGGTTGCTCTGCTACTCATTCAATGGCACTCCGTCGTATGTCTTAACATAAATTTCAGCTCGATTCGTCATGACTTATCACACCATCGACATATTTACTGCTTCTTGGCCTCACGAGCAGCCTTCTTGAGGGCACGAGTACGGATGTCAGCGTGCATCTTGAGGTTGAACCAAAGGGCCCACTCGTGCGCCACACCGATGGTGCTCTCAACGAGCCACAGCATCAAAGCGTGCGTCCACCAGGGCGTGTAGGTGTAGGCAAAGTTTTGGTAAATGCCAGTGCCGACCTTGCTCAGTGCTGCACTGACGAAGTTTTTCGGGTTGGGAATCGTGACGCTCGCGCGGCGGATCTTGCTCATGGCCGTGGTGATGAGGTAGCTGATGACAAGCTGCACGTCGATGCCATCGGCCTTGAGCTCCTGGGCAAGAGAGCTGCTCCAGTGTTGCAGGAAAGCCTTGCTGCCCGAGTAGGTGGCGAGGTACGGCGTGGGGATCCACCCGGCGAAGGAGCCCATAGTCAAGATGAGACCCTTCTTGCGCTGCTGCATCAACGGGGCGACGACCTGCGTGACCTTCAGGGTGCCGAGGCAGTTGATGGTGACAATATTCTGGAGCTCGTCGCGGGCCGTCTGGAGGAAGGGGACGGGGATGCTGTGGCTCTGCCCGACGTTGTTGATGAGAATGGCGACCTCGAGGCCGGAGATGAGCTGGGCAAGACGGTCGTAGTCGGCATTGTCGTCACGAGCAAAGTCCATAGCCAAGATCTTAACCTGGATCTTGCCGGAGAACTTGGCCTCAATCTCGTGTGCGAGTGTCTCAAGTTTGGACTGAGTTCGGGAGACGAGGACGAGGTTGAAGCCCTTACTGGCGAGTTGGTAGGCGTACTCCTTGCCCAGGCCGTCGGAGGCGCCGGTCACGACAGCCCAGGTGCCGGGCTTGCCATACTTGCGGAGCTGTGAAAGAATTCGTCAGCGTCGGTCGCAAAAGAGGAAAATACAGATTGTCTGTGCAGAGAGAAACAAACATACGCTTGTGCCACCAAGGACAAAGGCACCGAGGAGGAACTTGACGTAGCTCAGGAGCTTGGAAGAGAGAAACAGGGCGCCGACACCAGCCAGCAGAAGCTGGACGGGCTGGGGCAAGTTGCCAATGTGATCAGTGAATCCTGCCATAGTCACAGTCGCTTTTCTTCGTTTGAGAGAATTGGTGTGTTGTCGAAGTGGGCGGGGATGTGAAGGGCAGCGAGGGATGCCTCGGGCAGAGCTCGATATCCTCTTGGCAGCGCACAGCTCCAGCACAGACAAAATGTTGGGATTCTTAGCTGCAGCTGTTGGAAAATGCCATGTAAAGTCACTAGCCACATATAGATAGTGTCAAGCGCAGCGCACAGCCACTGGCCATTGATACACCGTCGACCCTATGAAGTTCATCCCCCTCTTGTACCCGCTGTATCGAATTTCTTTATGGTCTTGTCTTGGTTGCTTTCTCTTCAATTTTGATGAGAAAAACGTAGCTGCTTACCACTCAGGCTCGACCTTCCATGGAGGGGTAGGCGCCGCATGCCACATGATGAAGCACAACTTTGGCCAACCGGCGCCCCACTAGTCCTGTTCAGCCACATCTACAACAGGGGAGCTGTAATTGTACTACGTAGGCAGTTGGCGCTCGTATTCGGACTCCGTTAGCTATGCGAAGAAGTTGAAATAATTATTTGTCGTAGGACGCCGAGCCAAGAAGGTATCTCACGGCGAGCCAAATTTTATATACTACCTTTCGCCCTTGACTTTCCCTCACGCCTGCGAAAGGAAGTAGCTCTCTCGTTCTATACCCAATCCGCGTGTCAAGTTGCCAAAATGGTTTCCTTCGCCGACATCCTGCCACCCGCAAAGGGCATCCTCCCCTACTACATGCTCCTCGTACGTCTCTCTACTACGCCTTACACACCATCAGACCATACCGCTGACCCAATCGCATGTAGCTCTCTCTCCTCGCCATTGGCAACTCTGCACAGAACTACATCACGCTGCACTACTCGCGTCGTCTATACAACGGACAGTATGTCCGCAATAAGACCCTGCCCGCGCGCTCCGACAAGTACAACCCGGAGGACTCGGTGAAGAAGTTTGTGCCGGCACCGGCGGGCACCAAGGAGGAGACCATCGATCAGGGCACGCCACTCGCCGCGCGCTGCTTCGGCACCTGGACCTTGCTCACGAGCATCGTGCGTCTGTACTGCGCATACCACCTGCACCACGCGCACATGTACGACTTGGCCATCTGGACCTACGTCGTCGCCTTTGGCCATTTTGCATCAGAACTGTTCGTCTTCAAGAGCATGACCTTTGGTGTGCCTCAGGCATTCCCGTTCTCCTTGGCCGGCATCGCTCTGATTTGGATGCCGTCCGTTCGAAGCTTCTACGTCGACAGCCCTTAGGTGGAGCTGTGCGGTGTTGAAAGTGGACGGTGGTAAGAAAGACAGCACTTTGGGCACGAGGTATCGGTGTGGACATCGTCACGGGTCTATGTATACGACCAATCATATAGTAATAAACAAAAATCCGATCGCAACGTATTATTTACCACTAGCACATGTCCTTGAAGAATGTAGATTAACCGGGTCTCATTCGATAGCACGTCTTTCACTACGCCAACGTATATGCTCAACTCCACCAACCACCAATACTTTTCTCATGCTTCTAGATTGACTTGCGGTACAGATCGCCACCGGTGGCCCTCAGCCTGGCTGCGGCTTGCTCAGGAGTAATATCACGCTGAGGCTCGGCCATCAGCTCGTAGCCAACAAGGAACTTGCGAACGGTGGAAGAGCGAAGCAGGGGCGGGTAAAAGTGCATGTGCAGGTAGCTGTTCTCGGCCTCCTCCTCGGTGGCATCGAGTGGTGCCTGGTGAATACCAGAACCTATCACGACATTAGCCAATCATGCGTATACAGCCAGGCATCATGAACTTACTGTAGGGGAAGTGGGTTTCAAAAAGATTGTCGTATCTCCTCGCAACTTCCTGGATGGCCTCCGCGAATTGCAATCTCTCCGCGGCACTCAAGTCGACCAAGGCGCGAACGTGTCGCTTGGGCAGAACCAGCACCTCAAACGGCCAGATACCCCACCAAGGAACGACAACGAGGAACCCGTCATTCTCGAACACGGTACGCTCCTTCTTCTCCAGCTCAACCTTGACGTAGTCCGCCAACAAGTGTCTGCCGGCGTGCTGCTCGCGGTACTTGGCCATCTGCACCAGCTCGGTGCCGGGCTCCTCGGGCATCGTGGAGGTCGTCCAGATCTGGCAGTGCGGGTGCGGGTTCGAACAGCCCATGGCGGCGCCCTTGTTCTCAAAGATTTGCATGTAGCGCAGGTGGTCGCGCGGCGGCGGCACGGTGCTCTCGGGCGTCGCGTCGGGCAGCTCGAGGGCGGCGGCTACCTTGTGCAGCGGGTTGGAAGGAGAAAGGTGCGAGGCGTAAATGTGCGTCCACACGTCAATGACGGGCGCGATCTCGGCGGTGGTCATGTCGGCCAGGGTGACGTGATGTTTCTCGGAGAAGGTCAGGACGTAGCACTTGCCCGTCGCGGCTTCGGCGCGGAGGAGGGAGGCAGCGAGGTCTGGGGTGGTCAGTGACGGGGACGTCAAGATGAATATGTGGCAGTAGTACCATCGCTATTCCCTTCGGGCTTGTACTCGGCTTGGTCCTCCTTCACGGCGCTATAGTCGTTGACAAAGACGAAGGTGTTCTTGTAGTCGGGGTTGGAGTCGCCAGCAGCTCTTGGATTACGCGGGCAAAGGTAGCACTTGAAAGGTCAGCACACGCAAACGCTCCGTCGGAACAATGTCGACATGCCTTGGGATCGTATTCAGGGAGCTTTGTAACGCCCGGAGCCTCTTGCTGACCTCTGTCCGTCTTAGCACAGCTCGCATGCATCGCACCGTATCTTCCCGGAGCGTTCTTACTGCCAGGGTCGCTTGGTCCGGTGAGGCGATACCAAAAGCCAGGTTCCCTTGAGCGGGTTGTACCGGCGGTGGGAAATGTCGTCGAGAATCTTATCAGGCATCACGCTTAACGTGGACGCGCCTGTCCAAGCGAGTTCTTGAGGTTGATGTTGGTGGATGGCGGGGTAGTTGTGCGACAGCTCAAGACGCAGCAATGGACAATTGCACACGGTCTACCAAGTACTTCACGGAGTAAGGTAGAAGAGGACGAAGTAAAGACTCGGCGAGTAAATATTATTTAAACGATCACGTTGTTCGGCTTTCTACATATCTGGTTAAGCCCAAGCAGAAGATGTGCCTGCAGCCCTCCCACATCCTCGGCAGGTCGCGGCCGAGACCATGCGATGGGACCTGGGAGTGACAGACGGCTTGGGTTGTAATAAAACACCTCAGCTCACCCGGTGACGTCCCATCCTTGCAGAGTGGACAGTGAAGAAATGCCCCGCGTAACCCCACCATCGAAGAGGCGCGCCATTGTGGTTGCGGGCTGCTGGACGGTCGAATTAGCGGCGGGATACTGGCGGAAATCTTGCAGTGAGGTGAAATGTGAATGTTCAGAAGTCGCCGTAACAACTGACGAGGATCGGAAAAGATGATCAAGACTAATGAGTACACATGGCGCATTAGAGCTGATTTTCCTTAACCTGCCAATACAATGACGAGGGCTGCCAAATGCGCCTGGCCTTGGGCAAGCAGGGAGCGAAAAGAGACAGACGAAGTCAAGCTGGGATGGCGGGGATGGCGGAGCCGGCTGGCAGGCACGACATTTGCCAGATATTATAGGTAGGTTCTCCCTCCTTCTCTAGAGACCTATGTACATAAGGTACCAGGTATTAGGTAACGAAAGATTATCCATGCCTACCTGTGGCTTGATGTTATGGCACGTGCAGCGAGGAAAGCACAAGCCACACTTCTGCCTCAGGTATGTAGACACAACAGTAGTAGGTCCAAGCGTCGGCCGCACTTCGGGTCATTACTGCCTCCAGATCCCGTCATTGGATCCCCGGATTCGCTCCTCCCCAATCGTGTGGAAGTTCGATGCATCATCCGCAAAGCGTCAATGTCAACACAGCGCGAGCGACCACCCCAAAGTCCATCGATATTCATCCATAACCAGCGTCTTTGCTTCTGCAAAACTACGCCGACCGCGTCGAAATAGTGCTCGCAATTCTTAACACGTCCCCTGCCCGTTGCCTCACCGCGATAACCCGTCCGTCGTCGTACCAGGGGCTGGCCTCCACGTCCCCACCGCAGCCCTGGACGCAATGGGCGTCATCAGAAAGAAGACTGTTACTCGGGGTGGTGAGGGTGGTGTAAAGTATCACTGCGATATTTGCTCTGTAGACATTACGTCGACTGTGAGTGCTTTGTCTGTTTTCCTTCCGCGCAGCCGTCATGAGTCCCCGCCGAGGCTTCGGCGCATCATTCTGCTCTTTGCGCCTCATACTAACGTCTTTGTGTTGACAGGTTCGCATCAGATGCGCCCATACCGCCTGCAACGACTACGACCTCTGCGTACAATGCTTTTCGCAAGGCAAATCTAGCTCGAATCATAAACCAGAATCACATGCGTACCGCGTCATCGAACAAAACTCGTTTCCAATTTTCGATCGCGACTGGGGCGCCGATGAGGAACTGCTGTTACTCGAAGGAGCAGAGATATATGGCTTGGGGTCATGGGCCGACATTGCCGACCACATTGGTGGCTTCCGACACAAGGATGAGGTCCGAGATCACTACCTCAAGGTGTACGTCGACTCGCCGAGGTTTCCCCTGCCGAAACGATGTAGTCCGCACGACAACGAGCTTGCGAACGAAATCTCTAGGGAAGATTTCCAAGCGAAGAAGAAGCGTAGGATTGAAGAGCGCAAAGACGCTGCCAAGAATGCGCCAACATTACAGCCCAAGACGAAGCCGACTGCGTCGGTACCGGCATGTCACGAAATTCAGGGATACATGCCAGGCCGCCTGGAGTTCGAGACGGAATACGCCAACGAGGCCGAAGAAGCGGTGCAACTCATGCAATTCGACCCCGGCGACGGTCTGAACCCTCGAACGGGCGAACTGGAGCCGGAGATGGAACTGAAGCTCACCGTCATGGATATTTACAACTGCCGCTTGACGCAACGTGTCGACAGGAAGAAGGTCGTCTTTGAGCACAACTTGCTCGACTACAGAGAAAACACCAAAGTTGAGAAGAAGAGGAGCAAGGAGGAACGAGATCTGCTTAACAAGGCGAAACCGTTCGCGAGGATGATGAACCACGACGACTTTGAGAGCTTATGTCAGGGCCTCATCGACGAACTCAATCTGCGGCAGGCCATCACGCAGCTCCAAGAGTGGCGCAGTGTGCGCATTGGCGACCTCAGAAGCGGCGAAAAGTACGAGAGCGAGAAAGCGCAGCGAGCTCAAAAGGCGGTCCCAATGGGTTCTATGGATAGGGAACGCATGGCCTCGGCTCAGCGTAACAAGGCGGCGGCGGTTCCCGATCCTCCAAGCGGCGCTGCCTTGCTCGTCGCGCCAGACCTACCAATTCGGCCTGCGCCAGCGACAAACGGTACCAATGGCGTAGACGGGACCGAGGCAGAGAGCAAGCCGCAGACGAACGGCGCCAACGGAACTGCCACGAACGGTACCGTCGTCGTCGTGGCCAACGGCGCAGCACCAACTGGTCCGGTAACACGGCAGAAGTACATGGCACAGGCTCTTCCCGGCGTTACACCACTTCCGCTCACTCAAGATGGGGCACCGGATCTGCATCTCCTCACGCCAGAGGAAGCCAAGCTCTGCGAGGTGGTGCGGCTGCAGCCGAAGCCCTACTTGATGATCAAAGAGCAAATACTCAAAGAGGCACTGAAGAGCAACGGCACGCTCAAGAAGAAGCAGGCCAAGGAGATTTGCAGGCTCGACTCGCAAAAGGGCGGCCGCATATTTGAATTCTTCATCAACGCTGGGTGGGTCGGCCGAGCATGATGGGGTGTGGTGGCCGGCGATGTGCATCATCATCACATACTCTCGTCTTTAGGCATGGGTGGCAGGCCCTGATTTTGGAGTAGCGGAGGTTTCGATTTCGAAGTAATCATATAGGTTTTAGAGATACCAATCCATGAGCGTTGTCCCAGGACCTGGGTTCCAGTCTCCCTGCCTTGAGTTCAGTACCACAGGCTGGGAGACACGACGTTGAATTGTGTGCGACTTGGGAGTCGCTGTCGAAACACCATCAGCGCCTCAGTGTTTGAATGCGGCACGTGGATCATCCCAACTACCATGTCGTAGATCAGACGACCTGGAGCGTCATTTCGCTTCACTGTGCGGGATCCCGGCCCATGCCATTCGCTTGGGACGGAGAGCAAGGTTTTCCGGGATCAGAGCTATGGCCGCCGTTTGAATTGGCTTTCGCGTACCGATGCATCACCGTGAACACGTTCTGAAAAACATGATTTCAAAAAGGTGGACGACTACCGGGTATATTCGCCCACTCCACGTGAGAATTAACAGTCATGATGACTTGACTTGCTTTTGTTTATGCCCAACCCATCTGATTCTCGATGCTCAGCACGCTCCTTCCTTTCTCTCCAAGTGACGACCCATCCATAACCACGAAATTGATTGTTCCTACTAATTGTTCCCATCCTGATACCGTTTACAGCATCATAGCACCAACGATACCGACAGCGGCAGCGGCAGCGGCGACCAAGACACCAGTCTCTCTGGGCGCAGCGTTGAACGAGGCAGTAGTCGAAGCAGCACCTTCGGCAGCAGTGCCAGTGGCCTCGTCAGCACCAGTCTCGGTGGCAGCCTCGGTAACAGTCGCGCTGGCAGTGGCAGTGGCGGTAGCAGTGGCGGTAGCAGTGGCGGTCGCCGCGGCAGAACCACCGGTGATGCCAGGCAGGGCGGTAGAGCAGATGGCACCCTCAAAAGGGCCGACGAGCTCGCTGTAGAGCGGGGTGTCGGAGCAGGCGGCGTAGATGGACGAGATCTCGGCGATGTGCTTGTCGGCCCAGCTCTGCAGGGCGGCGCTGTAGCTGGTGATGACCTGGCCGGCGGAGCCCGTGATCTCGGGGAAGACGCAAGGGTCCGTGATCTCGGGGATGCTGACGTCCGTGGCGGTGGCGAGATCGGTGGGGACCTCGGGGAAGTCGGAGATGAGCGTCGCGTGGGCAGAGGCGGCGGCAATGCAGGCGTTCTCGTCGCGGACGTCGAGGGCGCGGGCGAATTTGACGGGGAAGGTGCCTAAGATGTCGCGGATGGCGAGGGCGCTGGTGGCGAAGGCGAGGATGAGTTTGGACTGCATTGTGGGCGGTTCGGGGGGGTTGTGAGGGTGGGAGATCAGGTAAGGTAGTGAGAGTGAGGTGTGAGGTGAGGGAGGATGATGTGGTGAAGTTGTAAGACGTAAGTCACTGGTGGTGAAGTCGTAGAGATGAAGTCGTGGAGGTGAAGTCGTGGAGGTGAGGTCAAACGAGAGCCCACCCAAAGTGGGAAGGAAGCCTTTTAATTCACCTCACTCACCACCCCCTGGCTCCTTCCTCGACAGATAGAGTGCGGTCGAGCCTTCCGCGTTTGCAGCGCCTGGTCCAGATTACCTCCACCATCCAACGGTCAAGTCTACCTGATCAGTGTTCTCATCACGCTCGAGACGACACGGCACCAGGGTGCTGAGAGGTCTGATTCATCTCGGTTTGGCAGCGCGCCCCTGAACGCCAGCTGGGCTCGTCTTGGCTCTGCTGCCTACAGAAGCGGCTGGCCGTGATGCAATGATCGGCAGACGCTACCATCCGGCCATGTGGTCAAGATTACAGCTGCCAGGGGTTTTTACCGGATAGACGTTGCGAGAAGAGTCTAGCTGGATGGAACTCCGGCACGAGAAACACGCATACGAGCGGGTGGCTGCGATGCTGCGGCGCCAACGATGGTTGTCACGCAGCGGGTACGGGTGCCTGGCATGCGGATTGCTCTGGCGACCAAAGACAGTTGCAGAGGTATTTTAGATGTTCTCTACCCGGACTTTCGATAGTTCTTGTCTACCTTATTGAGCACTTGGACAGGGATGAGAAGTCAAAGTCCGCGGTGATACCCACGAATCTCCAATCTTCTCGCCCTGTCGTCCCCCTATTCCCTGCTTCTGTCTCCTCATGTTGAGTGACGCGGTATTCCAACCAATGGAAACACTCCGATGTGGGAAATTGCGTTGCGACTCTTCTCGGTCGTGATGGGCCTCAAGATGGGTTCACGACGGTTTGATTCGTTGGATGGGTAATTATGGAGTCTGGAAGGATTTGAGCTTTGGGCTCAGGAGCCAGCTAAAACCGTGGAGCTTCGTCTCCGGTTTTTGTTCTCTGGCGAATACACACCACTAATATCCATACTGCGTGAGGACGTTGACGAGGATCATGAGAAACCCCAACAATGTGTGAATATGTATTTCCCAATACGGAGAAGGGTACTTTTCTTTTCTCTATACCCCTGCTACTGTGGGGGTAATAGTATGCGTGTCCTGACTATGTAGCAAACTTGTCTGCCTGCCTGCTTCGGTCGATCTCGAGCACTCCGGCTCAGGAATGATATATGCAAGTATTGCTGCCGGTTCAAACGCTTGCTAGCCGAATCGACATGTCAACGTCGGGATTAGCGAGAACAAACGGCTGCCAACATCGGCAGAGGGACCGATACACTCTTTATTTATCAAATGCAGGCATCCATCCAGACAGCTGGCCAAGCACCCACCTCACGAAGACGAAGACTCTCCACAGAACCATCGCAACGATCGACCTAGTGGGAACTACAGATAGTAACGACGACGCCAAAGACGATGGCCAATAGTGAGTCTGCCAGTTTTTCTCTGTAAACCGGGTGCCAAGCCGGACAGGAACAATTATTGAGGTCTCGAAATCCAGGGCAACTTGCAACACTGCCCCGTTGCACGACGCCTCGACGCTAGTTAGTAGTGCTGACGGCTCTCCCTCCCGCTCGCTACGGCTTGGCTAATCGGATTCATCGTCATCTCACCGGCAGAAGCGGTGTCTCACTGTTTGTGTTGGTTGTGCTACCCAAAGCGCCGCACAGCTGCTGCTTTATTCCATTGAGAGCTATTCAGACAACATCAAAGTTGTTCCGAGAGGTAGGCTGTGACAGGTGGATTGTTGACTTGCCGCTGTACAATGCTTGCGTGGGCCTCAAAGTGCCGAATCCATCCAACCATCTGACAGCGTCTGGTCTGCCGCCTAGCAGTTTTGCAGCGTGTACTCAGCTGGTCTTTCATTATTTGTCGATACAGCTGAATAAAGAGGATGATACCACCATAGTTAAGCCCTTGAGGCACTCGCTGTACAATTCCTCGGCAGCGCAGGCTTGTCCCAGGACGGCCATACAACCATCAAAATGAATCCAGAGGATCAACAACCTCGATCCTACAAGCCCAAAAAGATGAGAGTGACAACACTTCACACCCACCTCCATGGCCTTGTTCTCGCTCGCTACCCAAAGTCCCGACATACCTGGCACACAGGAGCAGCCAAGCTTTCATAAGCCCGAAGTCCCTATCAGGTTCCCTCGCGGTGTAAGCCACGAATACCGAAACGCTCAGCCATTCGTCGCCTGGCGCACGATGGGGCTGACATGCGTCTCTAAACCCGGCTACCTTATTCAGTACTCGGGGCTCCTGTTGACGTAGGAAGTACGACCGTCTGGCTTCTTTTCATGGTGCTTGCATTGCCTCCTGCACCCTCGACGTCAGAGGATCCGCGGTGTCCGGGAGAATGTTGGGACTCGTCATGTATAAAGGGGGGGTCTTGCAGCGTGGGAAGATTGGCTTGTATGATGGTTAGTTTTCCTGTATTTTGGCATTCATCCATACAACGTCTAAACCAAAATGAAGACAGCAGCTTCGTCTATCGCTAACTTGGCGGGCCTGTTCGTCACGCTGGCACAGGCTCACATTGCCATTACCTATCCTGGCTGGAGAGGAAACAACCTCGGATCGAATGTCACATATTCTTTCGGTCTTCAATGGATCTATCCATGTGCGTTCTACGACCATCAGGGACGGGAAGAAATCAATGACTGACACATACATACCACAGGCGGCGCCATGGACGTGACGCAGAACCGCACTCACTGGCCCATCGACGGCGGTTCGCTCGCCATCCAGCCCGGATTCATGAGGGGTCACGAGAGTGCCCTCATGTACATCAACATCGGCCTCGGCGAGAAGCCGCCAAACTACACGACCGTGCTGGTCCCCATGTTCCACCTCACAGGTCCCACGAACGAGGCATACAATGGCACGTTCTGCCTGCCAAAAATCCCCCTGCCGGGCGGAGTGACGCCGAGGAACGGTGACCTGGCTTCGATTCAAGTCGTACAGGCGGCGAAGCATGGAGGCGCTCTGTACAGCGTGAGTCTCGCGTGATCTAATTAGACAATATCAAGGCTTTGTGGATTGACGGGTTGACAGTGTGTCGACATCATCTTCACCGACGACGAGTCAGAGGTCCCGTCCGTCACGGAAGACAACTGCTTCAACTCTACTGGCCTTAAGGTGGAGGCTGCGGGCATCGCGATCAACTCTGCGCCCATTACCGAGCCTACGGTCACGGCTGTCACAACACCAAGTCCAACACCAACGAGCGGCGGATCACAGATGATGGTGTCGCTATCAGGGCTCGTGGCTCTGATGCTCTTGATGTAACCTCGGGATGATGCAGCGTTTGAGGACGGGAGTGCCAGGGGTACTTGACTCGGATGACGAGCTGGATGATGATGTTATAGCGAGACGACACCGTTGAATTTGGGTTTGTCCAAAGATGCCATTTTACAAAAGTCCGTATCAGAGGTGTTGCAAGCACTGATCAATGTTCACTAATACCAAGGCTGTCTGTCTCCCCAGGGGCTGGGCGTCGGATAGTGAAAAGCTGGGTGACTCCATATCGGCTGGCAAAATTTGATATCTTGTGCCATAAAGTTACTGCTAGTACAAATTGATTGATGTTGAGATTGACAAAGTCGTCCTCTACGTGACACCTTTCGCAACCAGCTCCGCGTCATAGTCTGACAAGATATCCAAGATATCCAATGTCAAGCAAGCTACCATGCACTCCGCTCAACTTCAAGGTCGCACACGGCAGCAAACAACGTCATTCTATAGTTCACTAAAATGTTAAAGGAGAAATCGAGTGCTCTCTACCAGCGGCATCGTGAACAACAATACTGAAGATATTGAACAGAAGCTAGTCGCTGACAGGAGTTCTGAACGAATGCCTTACATTGCACTATCAAGACGGTTTATTTCCGCGACTGGACCCCGTTATGTCAAAGATTCACAAGCCAAGTTGACATAGACACCAATTATCCGACTAGGACATACCGAATGTGGATGGAACACAGTCTCCGACAACCGATGCGACGAGGAAGCTGTTCAGGCATTGTAGTCGACTACGAAACAGGCGTCCGGCAGGTGTTAATCGATGGTACCTACGAAAGCGGCCATCCGGGAAGGGAGTCGGCGCATATTCTCTGCTTCTCGACCCGCCGAGAGATACAGGGACCTTCTGGGTGGTAAAGCTGATTACGCAACTCCGATGGGCGAATCTATCGTCTGATCTTCCCCACTGATCGAGTTGGACGACTTCTTGAAACGACGGGCGGAAATAGGCAACGATGAGATTTTGGTTCTCGGGGGTACTCCACTCGACGTATTTAATTTCGGAGGACAGGATAGAGTGAAGCGGATGATAAAAGCTCTCGTCATTTTCCACTACAAGACGAACCTTGACGAGACCTGAGAGCGGCCTAATGGTCTAGCTTCGAAGGGATCGATCTCCAGTACTCGATGGCTTCCCTCCGGATGTCATCTCTCTCGATCCAGGTCCCATTTTGGCTGACATTGACCTGCCACCCCAAGTCGTCTGAACCATGTTCTGCGTACTTCTTCCACTCAACGGCGCTCTCCCACTTGTGCGTGTTGGGATCCCCGCTGACGACGAAGCTTGCGTAGTACCCAGCCAGCACCTTGCCCGCCTCGGGGAATTGAGTTCCCGGATCCGCATACGCATACGGAACATCCGCCCCGTGTGAGATGCCGAGATATGGGGTGACGCTGTTGTTGGTGTTCCAATGCAGCTTCCAGACTGGGATTCCGGCTGCGGAAAGTCGGTGAGCAGTCTCTTGAGACGCACTGATGTACGAGGTATCGCCGTAGACGGCAGTGAGGCGAGTGAACTGAGTCGACTGGCCACGGGTATCTGTGTACTCGGTGCCCGGATGGGTTTCGGGATCGGGGTAAAGACGCGAGAATTCCTCGCGATCGCTAGCGGTGAGACCGTGGTAGAGATTCGAGAGCCAGCCCCAAGCTTGGTCGTCTGTGGTCAGGTTGGTTGGGGCGTACATGCTGCCCTCGTCGGTGATGAAGGAAGTCAAGGCTGGTAGCTGATTCCATGATCCGGACTCCCAGGTCTCAGACGGAAGGCGAGGAATGATGCTAGCGTCTGTATTGAACCACGGTCAGCATGAATCAACAACTTGAAGCGAACGTGCTCACCGGAAACTGGCTGAAATGGATGAGTGCCGTTGTAGCGGTATTCCGCGAGCAACGCAGTTGATGTCTTCTCGATGAGTTGCACGTCAAGCGACCTCAGACACTTGAGCACAACATCGATATCGCCCGAGTTCTCGCAGCCCGCTCGTTCCAAGAATTGCTCGTACTGCCTGATAATCAGAGGATTAGAGGCGTTCGGGAATGAACGGCCTGTCGGTCCACCTGACTGAAAGATGGCCTGTTGGAAAAGCTCTTCACCAGGCGCGAAAGGGTTCTGGTAGTGAAACCCAACAGAGTGTGCTCCGGCAGACTTGCCGCCCAGGGTTACCCGTGTAGGATCGCCGCCAAATGAAGAGATATACTTGTTGACGAAGCGTAGCAATTGGTGTTGGTCTTGCAGGCCAAGGTTGACTTGGTTTCTGTTTGCCAGGAGAGGCGAGGCGAGAAACCCAAGCGCGGCGAGCTTCAATGGCATTAACACGATGTAAGAGTCAAAACTAGTCAAACTCACGTACTCTGTAGTTGAATGTGACAACAATGACCGGCTCGGGGGAGGCCGCCACGAAAGATGCACCGTCCCAGGTGATTCCGGCCGAGTTGCGAAAGAGACCCTAATGCTCCAGTCAGAAAAGCAGTTTTCCGACAACAAAGACTCATGATAGTAGCACGTACTCCGTGAATCCAAACCAGCACCGGTAGCTTCGTGTCTAAACCAACCCCCGCAGGCCGATAGACGTTGAAATTGAGACAGTCTTCGCCGTACTCCACACCGCCCTTGATGAAGGGTATCAGGTTCGAGTTTCCCGGCTCTTGAATGCAGACTTTGCCGTACGACTTGGCATTGCGGGTTCCGTTGAACGCTGGGGGCCATCCCACTGGCGAGAAGCGGAGGTCGCCGATCGGTTGCGTGGCATAGTCGATTCCATACCAGACGTCAACGGGTTTCGAGAGCGAGTAGCCAGATGTAGTTTCGTTCAAAGTTGTCCCGATGAAGGAACCATACGATGGGATCTCAATAGTGAGACTGCCGTTTGATGGGATAGGACTGGCATAAGACGCTGATGCCAAGACGAGACTGGCAATGAGCCTCCTGGTAGTGTTGTTCTGTGCCAACATTGTGGCGACCTCAAAAGACTCGCAGCCTAGACGTTTTGAAAACCGCTCAAGAACGCCTTTCCCGCTACGAGTCGCCTTCTCCCTGGAGGCTTTATATACTGGCCGAGGAAAGTGATATTCGGCCAAGTAGCCGCCGAACACCGGTGATGTGTCCCTCGTGGTATTATAGCACCCCTGTAGGTCCCACCGCGACGAGGAGCGTTCCCCGCTTCGACATTGATAACGCAACTGCTGGTCAAATGACGAGACTTGCGGGTTGGACTCTGGCTCCGAAGGAACCATGAGGTCCAAGTGGATCACGATAATCTTGGCTCCGTAATCGGTGACGGTTTGCGATTCATCAACTCCCTGGCCGAAAGGCTGACGAAATGTGACCTGCTAGAACTATTCGACTGTACGTGTATTCACAACGACAGACATTTCAGGGCTATCTTGGTCCAGTGATGAGTAAAAAAATATGCTCGAAAGGTGACATCAGCGCTCATATTCACGAAGTGTGAGACCTATGTTTGTTGACGTTGGAAGAGCTATGAGAATCTACCTTTCCTTCGGTGTGAGAAGGACATCTTTCACTAACTCGTTCTGTCAGAAACCAGCGTTATCGGGCTGCTGGCAGGATCTGTCTTGTATTTCAAGAGGACAATATCAATCGCAGACCGTCTCTGCCATATGCTAGACCCAATACGACGCACCATCTGCCATCTGTAACCTGGATCAACTACTAGCAGGTCTCCCAGCATAGTCTGGTGTGACTTGTGGATCATCTACAACGCCACTCGAGCGGTTGAGTCAGGATCAATTATTTAGACGGTAAATCTGAAAGGCGTAACAAGGCCAAGCTCAAGCTCAAAGCATCTGTCTCATGACCGGAACCCTGTATCAGACTGAGAGGTCTTGGAAAGGGGCAACTTAGATCGAGGGAAGGCTCTTGGCCTGCGGCAATGGGATTAGATCGCTGAATATTGATCAACGGAACGTAGATATTCAAGTCGATTGGGTCCTGAATGAAGAGACTCAAAGCGTGGTTTGACAGGATTGTGTCCCGCAACTGGCTCCTGAGTTCATCGGCAGCTTGACAAGCGACACAATGGCTTACACGCTACAGAGGAAATATCACGTTGGGAGCGAGACAGGTCGAGTAAGAAATTTTGCCTAATTCAACAAAACGCCATCGTGGCCTACATAAGGAAAAATGTGTCACATCCCGTACTCATATTTATCGCTCTTTGCCCTCTTCTCGCCATTCTCGTCGTGTAATAACGAGCTCAGTTGCTCAGAACCTTTTCAATGCGGTTGGCCAGCCTCACATCCAGACGAACATGGACGTGAATAAAGCGATAAACACCATACAAGACCCCGCGGTGATGAAGGATGCTGCGCTCCGGCCGTTGCCACCGTTGTTTCCGTTATTACCTCCTCCTCCGGTGCTACCGTTGTTGCCATTGTTGCCGCCATTGTTGCCGCCATTGTTACCACCATTGTTGTTGCCGCCGCCGCCTCCTCCACCACCGCCACCGCCTCCGCCTCCGCCACTGCCGCCACCTCCGTCTTTGCCATCCTTTTGCATGTTCAACGTGAAGAACGTGCCGCCGATGGGTTTCTTAAGACCGACTTGCTTTCGGAACTGGGTGAGCTGCAAGGAGTTAGCGTCGTCATCAGACGAAAGGGGGTCCTTCGTCTTGGGCCTTACGTTGAAGTTCTTGCGAGTCATCTTGTCCAGTCCAACCATGTCGAAGCTCATCTTATTCATCTTTTCCGGTTGCACGTACAGAAGGTAGATGTATCGGTGCATACCGCTGCCGGATTTGGGCTCGGGGGGCACGTACTCGTTGAAGGCCTGAGTCGAGTTGGTCATGACCATGGCCGACTGGAGCACGGCCGATTTCGTCTGTTCGACAGTGAAGTTTCCGGCCAGGTAGTGGCGCATGTTCCGCTCACTCGGGTTCTCTCTTGATGGGGAATCGGGTCCAATCTGTTTGGTTTAGTCACGCGTTTGACTTTCGAGCCTTGAAGTAGAGCCTCACCATGAGAATGATGAATCGCGAGTTCCGGGTGATGTTGCGAGCGTTCATGACGTTCTCCACGCTGAATTCGAACGGAACCTTGACTTCCTTCATCTTGAGCTTGATACCAGGCATCAACAGCCCCTTTTCCCCGTCACTCGCCGAGTATCCCGCATAGAAAGAGACCAGCGGGTCAAAGGCGCCCAAGACCTCGGGCACGATCCCGCTCTCCAAGAAGGCCTGGTGGAACTCGGAGGTGGACATGCTTCGCGAAGGCATGTCGTTGTGGGCGACGGCCGCTGACGCGAGCAGTGCCACGACGTTGATGATGCTCTTCATTGTGTTAACTGATGTGACGACGGGTAGATACGCGGTCAGCTGCGTCGAAATATGGGCGCCAGGCACCAGATGAAATAGAGCAAGGGAGAGAACAAGGGGAGGACCTGCAACGAATCGGACCCGCTGGCAATCCTAGGTGATCAGAGTTGGGTCTAACGGACTTAAATGACCATCGTCGCTCGATCAGCTCAGCAACAATACCCCTGGCATCGCGGCATCACGGGCCAGACATCAGCCTGATGTGCTGGATCTCGACGTGCGCCAGATGGACCGAATATGCTCTCGGTACGAGACACCAAACAATGAGGCTATTAGACTTCCCGACACCGTTGGAATGGCTGGACGTGCGCGGGGTGCCGCACTTTATTCTCGTCGTGTATGTACAGGTGTGTGCTTCCAAAGTTTCAGGAACAGGCGTATCCCCACCACCACCATGGGATCACCAAGTGGCCGGCGTGAGACTAAGCTTTCTGGACGAGGCAGGTGTGTTGTTTCCAGTATCCCGGCAGCATTGACCATGTGTCGCAAAGTAGTTGGATGCGCGGCGGAAGAAGCTCGTGGTGCTGACCCAGCTCAGCAATGGCCCTTTCGTGGGCGTGCCGCTTGAAGGGCTGAAGGCCGAGTCCGTGGACTGTCTGTCATCGCGTGATTGCATAAAAGACCCTATAAATGACTAGCTTCGGCTTTAAAAGACCCTGCAGCAGATGGATATCGGCGAACAGACAGCTGAACCCTTGAAGAAGGCTACGATCTCACAGCCATGGAAGAAGGAAAAAGGTCGAGCGTTTGTGTTCCCCAGTCTTGAACTCGCGAACACAGTTACCAACTGGGGTGCAGTGAGGCCGACTCAGACTTCCACGAGCTCTTCCTTCCAGACGAAACCTAACATTACCGACGACAAATCCGAATTGAACCTTTTCAGCCGCGTAGTTACGGCCGTGCCGGATGTCGAGTCGCGATGGAAGCTTCGCCTGAGCGACCGAGCAAAAGTGCGTTTGCTCGCACAGATGGAGACCACCAGTAGACTGGCTCAGGTCCAAAAGAGAAACCCCGACAGGTCTAAGGTGTGGAGGTAAAGCGACAGATATACTGAAAGTGGTCCTCTCGAAACGTTATGTTCGAAACCAACTGTCGTGCGTCCACCGTCCACGTGTACGAGACGTTGATCTGGGCAAGACAGTCCGATGAATACAAGTTTCACAAAATAAAGATCACCAGCTGAATTTTCTGCCCGTCAAATATTGCACAGCCACCCAGACAAACGGATGCCAAGACGAGAAACGGAACTGTTTCAACCCGCTAAGAAACTCAATGAGGCTGGAACCCAATTGCAAAAGTCTGTCCATGTTCGACTGGTCATTGAATCCGCGCAACATCTTCCGGCGGGGAGCGCCGCGCTATACGTCGGACGGAAAATTCACCCGGCCACTCTTCCTTGTTCTCCCTCCCCTTCACCTTACTTAGCAACCCACAGGCTGGAGACAATCGACAAGAGAATGGCTCGGATTGGTGCGAGGCACTTGATACGGCTTAGCCTTTTGTTGCGATGATTCATAAATATATGCGACTGCAGGCTCACATCCCAAACCACGGAGAAGGGATCCCAGTGCAGATGAGAGTGAGGGGTATACTCTATCACACTTACGATCTCGTCCAGCCGCTCCTGTCCGTTCACAGTTTTTTCGGAAAGGCGTAGGTCATGTCCATGCCTAAGTTCAAGTGGTGAGCGCCATGATATTCTTTTCCACACCCTCGCATAGGTGGGAAGCGATGCGTGAGGGTGAGTTTGATGAACCGCCCGCGACGCCAGAACTGGCCCGAATCTGGCCATCCCGCGTCTACAGTGCAGATGGAACCCAGGCGGTGATCTGGTCACGACTTGTATCCGAGTTCCGGGATCGCTTGTTGGACGTTGCGGATCGACCTTCAAGGACCACCGACGATGCGAGGCGGCTGGCTCCGGTGCACGCGCTCAGCAGGGGCTGGAGCTGGTCGTAGGAAGATGAGATGAAGCTGTCGATGGCGATATCGTTGTTTTCCTCGAGATTCCGGTGTTCCGTGCCGCCCGGAACTACCAGGATGTCAAGGGTGGGCGCACTGATAAAGTCGTCTGTTGCGATGATGCTGGCATCGATGGTGTCTGCGCGGAGCCCCGGAGTTGCCCTGCTGGTCGGACTTTGCACTGAAACTGGCCCGACCTGGTGTGTGATGATGGATAGAGTGATTTCCTGACGGATGGACAAATGTCACGTGGTAGAAATTTCTCTGCGACATATGGACAAACGGAAAAGAAATTATCGAGAAGGCCGCAAGACTGTTACATCTAAAGGTTAATGATCTGATAAGACTGCCCACACTCAAATTCAGCACTCGTTTCACAAATATCATCTGTTCATCGGAACCTAAGCCCTAAGGGGAATGCTTGATCTGACATGTGAGCCTGGACCCACGACGCTGCCCAGAGCTCCTGGCAACTGATGCACCGCGAAAAGGATGGGAAAACCAGAGTTCCATTCAGACATATGAGAAACAGCAGGTCGTGTTTGAGTTCCTCACGATGGCGAAGTTGAACATGACTAGTTCCAGCAATATGCATAATGCTAGTATTAACTGCGGCTTAGCTCATGCTTTTAACCTTGTGTCTTTCTCTAACTACCAAGCAACTCTGTGACTGTTCCACGGCCTCTACCACGCAACGATCTGGTGTAGTGGTGGTCGATGGCAAAATCTGCAGTCATTGAGAGCAACAGAGACAAAGCAAACGAAAGAAGCCGGTGATTTACGCACATCACAATCTATCAGAAACCCCCAACCCGTTGATTCCTTTGACATGCAGAAAGATGGATCGTGAGGATGCTGAGTCGGCATCGGACCCCGATCAATCGGCACAAGACATCGGTCTGACCCACTATATCGACCCACTCCGGCGCCGTGTCCGCTACCGATCGCCGTAGCGTGCATTCGGCCTACTGTTGTTCTCTCATCAGTCATGGGACGTCCAAACCATTATCAAAGGACACTCGTGTAGAAGAAAACATAACTAAATATAACACCGACTTGATTTGTACTGAGAGCACATCAAGTAGGTAAAAGCTTTCCCGAGGCTGGCATATATGATATACTCGGAGCCGAGGATCAAGAGTCTAGTCGCCAGCTGGCAAGTCGATCACTATCCATGCAACTGTCGACTCTGAAATGCTGACGTGTATTCGGTACTCTGCCAATCCTTCCGGAGACTTTCTCGGGCACTTATTGTTCTGAGCTGACTAGGTCATAATCCAGCCATCACGCATAAAAGATCGCAATAAAAAAGCCCATTAAAGGATGCAAACCTCCACCTGTTTTTTCCCTCCTACGCATTGTTGTAGCACATCCTTTAGATTGAAAGAAACTCACTCATACAATTACCCGAAATCTCAAGCAAGAAGTTCGGAGCATGCCCCTAGACATGGATGACTGGGAACAAAAACTCGTCGACATTAGTCGGAACATCATGGGCCCGCTCAACGCCCGAGTTCTCCGTCAGATGTGGCTTGGGCAGACGACCACAGCCCCTATTGCGTTTCTCGAAAATGCTTGCCAAGCGGCTCCGGCAGTGCAGGAGCTCTTCAAGACTGTCAATCGGACTGTTTTGGACGAAAGCTTGGTTCTTTTTGGCGACAAGAATAAGAGAATGGTGGACTTGTTTGAGAAAAGGGTCGAGTGCGAGGGGTGGACGGGTGCCTAGGGGATGCTCGTTGAAACTTCTGTCAGTTTTTATCCTCCTTTTGTATTTCAAGAGCCAACTCTGAAGACTGACGCTTCACTTCTATAGACCTCCGGCCTTGAGGATAGCTCCTTGACGCATGTCGTCGCAGGGCTGACGCTGCACCTGGCGCCGTCGCCCGATGACGTAGTCAACGACGCAATCCGCATCCTTCCGCCCGGTGGCGTTTTTTGGATGCACTACGCCGCATGCCTCGCACACTGATGGGTGGATGACAGACCTCAAGGCGGCTTTTGAAACGTTTCCATTCCACGCGCCGCTGTCTGACAAGGAGAGGAGCCAGATCACCGAGTTTGGAAGGTGGTATGATGAACTTTGGGTTGAAGAATACCTCAAGGTAAAGGGGCTTACGGACGTAGAAGTGGGCATTGAGCATGGATCTGTTGAAGTCAAGAACGCGAAACATTGGATTGAAGTTTTTGGGCCAGCGGTTGCGTGGATTGTTGGGAGCGAATGGGACGAGAAGCTGAAGGAGGAGCATCCCCTGACTGAGGTCCATCAGCTTCTCGAGACGTCTTGGAGAAGAAATACGGGGGCGAAGGTTGGGAGGTCGAGTCTGCGATCATCGTGGGAACCGGAACGGTCTGCAAGTGAATGGGACGAGGAAAGCGCATTTTCTGTACATTCTCCCGGCGCACCAGCAAAGCTTGTGTGGTCTGTCCGGTATGTAGGTTCATTCCTGGCTGCCATAGAAGTAGAGGTATTTTTGCCAGCCTCGTCGATTCAACGGAGGACAAGAACGCGAATACTGGACGCCGCCCCATGAACAATGACTGGCTGTTGATAGAGACACATGAACCATTCGAACATGTGTCATGTGCCGATGAGTAGATGCTTTAAAAGCCCTCAGCCGGGAGCAGCACTCTGAGACCACAGCGACGTCCGAGATCGTCCTACAGGGGGGCATAATCTGACAACATGCATGTCACAGGAGTTGACGATTGGCTGTATTCCGTAGGCTGGGTTCTCTTAGCAAGCCAGAAAATTGAAGGAGTATGACATTCAGCTTGGCATGCAGAATGGCGTCCAATCATTGACATGTCTAGCTAAAAGGACCTCACAGAACACAACAGACTGGCCAACGCATGGTACATTCGGGCCTTGTTTGGGCTTTCAAGCTCTTGTCAGCCTGATCGTTCGCCTGATGGTTCGCATTATTTCTTGCCAGTCAACAAATAAGTATTTATGGATGACGCTGCTGAAGGCTTTCTCTTTCTTCTGATCTGCATTCTCCTGCTCTCGACTCTTTTCCAATAGCGCTTTGCTGAGCTCAAGAACCAATCCAAGTCAATACTCTCAAGCAACTTCATCAGCTATCTTTTTTCGAGATGGAGTTTCGAACCGCTGTGGCGACAAACTTACTCCTTGATTTTGGCGACAACGATGATCTGGGCATTCTTGCTGCACTTTCACACAACGATCCAGAAATCGTCGATGCTTTACCTCACGCTCAACCACCCGCTTTATTCTCGCCGGCTCTCGTCCTCCGTCCTGCCACGCCAGCACTTCCGGCCAATGAGGACACTTCGAATCGAGATTCCACTTGGAGCCACGCGACTGGGCAAAGACCATCTTACCCGGAGACGTCGCACGACTGGCTTTCCAAGAAAGAAGTCATCCGACGTTTAAACTTGGTCGAGAACTTGCCTTTGTGGGACATTGTAGGCATCATGGAAAGAGAACATGCCTTTCTTGCAACGTAAGCAATCACTCTGGGAGTATCATCGCAGAGAAGAAGTAACTAATGTCGTTTAGAGAGAGGATGTACAAGAGGCGCTTCCTCGAATGGAAATGGAAGAAGTACAATTCCAAAAGCCTTCGAACTTCGCAAGCCAACGGCGACACCGTGGAGAGATCCCAAGGCCACAATACCTGCAGGCGGCCTTTCAAGCGACATTACATTGGTTCTTCGACTGTGGGGAGCAAAGTCGGATTCCCGAGAGGACGACAAACAGAGGCAGAAAGAAGAACTTCGTGCTTTCTTTCTTCAGCTTCGAGAATGTTGCTCTTCGGAAAATCGAACGACCGCCGGCTTCAAGCGCTGTGCGCGAGCACACGCGATTTGATTTGCGGCTGGTACCGACAATATCCCATTTGGGACCATCTTCAAAACTTCAAACTCCCATCTCTACCGTTCTGCCTTACGAATGTTGCGGAGTCTTTCCGCTCTTCTAAATGGTTCTTTAAAAACGAAGACTACGAGCGAGGCGGAGTAATCTTACGCCAAGCATTCTGCGGGCTTGAAGCTGTTCTCGACAACGACCCAATGGACCTTTTCCGTCACCTATTTCTTCGAATACCATACGACTTGACTGTGGAAGCAGTAGACAAGCTGTATTTCAGCCACATCGGCGACTTGCTCAAGGTGAAGAGACCAGGCCAGCCTGTCACTCAAATCGCCACGCTCCTGAATGAGATGCTCACAGAAAGCTACGATGAATATGGCAGCGGCCTAGAACAGCTGCATCATGCTGCTTTGAACTTCTTCACGGAAGTCTGGGGGGGCAGAGGATTTCAAAACCCTCCGGATCATGATGGAAGTGGACGACCTCGATGACACTTCGAACCCACAATGGTCAACACAAATCTCAGAAAACCTCCAAAGGTTGAAGCTACAAGCGAGTGAATCACTTGGGTCCAACTCAGAAGAGGTTCTCTGGTTGGAAAGCCTACAGCTGAAAAGTTCAACCAATTTGTCTGAAGCTATGCGTCTCCACGCAGAACATGTTTCTCGCTTGCATACCCACATGGGTAATGCATCATTCGAAGAGTGGGAAGAGCTGGATATGATAGACCTGCTTGCATTTGCACACTGGAACCTGGGTATTATTTTGACACGAAACGGCGATGCTGAAGCTTCGATCCCATACTGTAAGGAAACCATTCGGGTCTTGATCTACGCATCGGAAACGACCCCGGACGAGTGGGAGAAGGAGCGATTCGCCATGAAGTCTTGGAGAATCAGCTTGAAATTGGTGGAGGACTTGGACAACTTGAACATGCGTGAGGAGGCAGATCGGCTGAGAAGCAATATCGCGGCATCAGAATACCTTCGGGGGCTAGAGAAGAACAACATGCAGGAATCATGGCCGGACTTGGTTCTCGTGTGACGGGCTATAATCCAAGGTCACTCGCTGTATCATGCATGATGCATACCAATTCAAAGAACAGTGTAATACCGCTATCATTTTGTGTAGGGTTGTAGATGACACAAAGCTGAGCGGCAACAAAAAGAATTAGTAATCTCGAAATATTCTGCTCAACAACCGAAGTTACACCTCATGGCAAACTGGATGAAGTAGCAAAAAGGGAACAACTAGGTACGACAGGGGCTAAATATGATGCTTCTAGACCGGCTTCTGACCAGCAAGTGAGTGGTAGAAGACATGCGAGTGGATCGATGTCTTCAACAAATCCTTTCGCACATCAATCAGGAAAACCTCAACCTCCATCGGAGCCCAGCCTAGTCCTCTCGTAAAAGGCCCGACGCAAACTCCGTGAAGTCCATCGTACAGAACAGCTTTGCAGTAGGCCCCAATCTGCCGCAGATCGGGGTCCTTGGGCCACTCGCCAACTGGAACCTTTTTGACATCGTGCACTTGATTCTGGAAGCCGGCGTCCGTTAGGCGCGCCGGGTTTGATTCCGCCACGCCCTCTTTGATTCCGAACTTTCCCATGGCCTCCCACAGCAACTTCATCATTTTGGTCAGGGCATAATCCGGACCCATGGTATCGTCGTCGCACTGGAAACTCCAGTTCATCTCTTGAAGTTCAACCCAGCCTCCAGGCTTCAACACCCTACAAAGACTCAGTACTTGCAGGTTGAGTATCAGATAGGTAGTCCGGGGATGGGCCTACCTGTAAGCCTGCTCGAGCAATTTTGTCCAGTTTTTGATAGCCCCGCCCATGTTCCGCACATGAACGTAGTCGATGGAGTCGTCCGGATACAGCCACTCTTCTTCGGCATCGTCCACAATGAAAGACACATTGGGCGGCAGGTATGGGGGCTGAATGGGGCTGAGATCAATGCCGGTGATCTCGGCTTCGGGGTACTCATCGCCCACTGTGAAGAGACATCAGCCAGTATTCAAGTTCCTTTGCAATAAAATACCGAACGGTCTCGAACGAGCGGTCCAAAAGCAGTACTTTGCTGATGGTTGAAAGGAGACTTACTGTCAATTGCCCAAATTCCGGTACCGGTACCAATGTCCAGGATTTTGTGTGGGTTTTCGATAGGCGCGCCATGTAAAGCTCCGTCACAGAGGAATACTACCATGGCATGCTTCATATCTTCTCGCTCCTGCTCGGCATCGTCGTTGGGGAAGACGTATTTGCCCTCCTTGAACTTGTGGTATCGTCGTCGGTTCTCGAAGTTGTAGTCGCGAACACTAGACGCCAACGATGTCGAGGCGAAGGAGCTGGCGTCAGAGCCGGTCTGGTAACCATCGCCCTGGTTGCTTTCCTCGTCTGGAGCTGCAAGGGCTTCATCGGGTTCCTGGTCAGGGATGGGCGATGGGGGCGCTGGAGACCGTGTCGGGGATTTTGACGGTGACTTTGTCGGTGCTCCTTGGTCGGCCATGATTGCGCTCTGCGTAGACGTGCAATCTGTTCAGACCACAAAACCAAACGGCGCTGGCAATATAGACGACTCAGGTTGGATACGTTAGGAGTCAAGTGAGGGGAAGACAACAGATACCTCATACCACCGAGCTACGAAATCACACTGCTCGGAGACGGACTCCAATCCGGTATATATCCGCCGGTACAGGGGTCTCTAGCTAGGATCCGGATCCTCGCTACCAAAACTCCTGATGGGCGTTGAAGGGGCCAACAGATTTATATGCAGAAGCTGGCGGTTGATTCCAGGCCATCCAATAAAATCTTGGAATGGCAGCTCATCCATGTCCACTGGCCAGACCAGCAGTTTATCAAACAGTGTCAAAAACAGAGACCTGAACTGCCCATTCGAGCAAGCACCTCGGGACGATGATAGACCGATATCTGGGCACCAGGCAGGCCAAGCTGGGCAATGGACCTGCGAAAGGTAGCTCTTTTCGACGATGGCTCCCTCGATACTTGGGACATGACTGCGGACAGTGTCTCCAGCAACACTGGGAATAGTATGACGTCACTGAGGGTTGGTGATGGATTGGGTCTCACATTTCAACGCTGGATTAGTCGGGACGAATGGATTATATCGACATAGGCTGTAAAGTGTTTGGTCATTGTCGCTGGGTACGATGATGACGTCGTGCCAACTACTCTGTACTTGTTGGTCGATTTCACCACGTTGGCTGGCTTGCTACAGGGCGGCCTGCATGTAACCCCCTTCTCGTTGCCACACAATGATTTTTGACAGTGGAAGACATCAAAACGCCTCACTTAAAAACAGTTACCATTTGTCCAAAAGCAGCTTTCGTCAATCCTCGAGGCCTCGCGATGGAGACAAGTCGTCGTCCTTGGTCCAAAACAGCTGACATAAGCATCGCCAGCCAATGAGAGGCTGCGGATTTGACACTGCGCTCCCATTATCGCGCGATCGGCCCGGAGCGGGGGAAGCCAACCACTCCGGCACGCCTTTGTTGATCTGCAACGCCCTGCTTACGATGGCGAAATCTGCAACCCTTCAAGGCGACATCGTGTCTGTGGAACCTCTCGCCTCGGCGAGACAGCTCAGCAACAGGACAAAATGGCGGAACCAATATCGGAGGGGTCGCCACTCCTCCGAGTCCTCCCCGCCTCAACACCATCACGACTCGCCGACTCCGACATGGTCTCGAGGATCAAGACTGCCCTCTGGGGGCCGCCGTCGCTCCAGCGGTCGCTGCTCATCAAGCTGGACTTCACCGTGCTCATCTACTTCTCTGTGGTGTGGTTCTTGTTCGGCATCAACCGCGCCAGCTACAGTACTGCCTACATCAGCGGCATGAAGGAGGAGCTGAACTTTCAGGGCAAGGTGAGCATCCTGTCAAGGAAGAGGATAGTTGATCAAGTCGATGAACTGCTGACATGGAAACTTTTCACCAAAGGACTTCAACTACATGCACACCATCTATCTGGTGACATATGCCGTGTTCCAGATCCCGTCAACCTCGATTCTGACCATCGTCAAACCCCGATATGTCTTTGTCGCGGCGAACACTGTCTGGAGTGTGCTTACTCTGGTTACATTCCGAGCCACCCATGTCTATCAGGTTTTCATTCTGAATGGATTTGAGGGCGCCTTCTCAGCCATCGCGTAGTACGTTCTAACAGAGCCTTTGCGCATGATCAACTCCTGACATGACCTCAGCGTCGGCGCGCATTTCATCTACGGGTCTTGGTACAAGCAATCGGAGCTGGCCACACGCGCGGCAGTCTTTTGCGCTTTTGGTAATCTAGGAAACATGGCCGGGGGCTGGATTCAGGCAGGACTCTTGGCTTCATTGTCGAATGGCCCCATCGCCCCTTGGCGACTCATTTTCGTCGTCGTCTCATGCGTCACCATACCCTTTGCAATCTTCGGTGCGTGTTCCTGACTTGATACAATGGTGGCACGAAAACTGACAGTCCATAGGCTGGTTTGCTATCCCGGATCTCCCCGAGCACCGCACCGCCAGGTTCCTCACCCCGGAAGAGAGGGAACTTGCCGTCACCCGCCTGGGCCGAACAAAGACCAAAGACTGGGATGTCAGCGTCTTTCGTCGTGTGCTTCTGAGCTGGCAGTTCTGGCTCCTCCCAACGGTCTTTATGTGTGAGTCCTTCTTCCGAAGCCGCAAGCGACTTCATGTTGGGCTGACATCAGAACGCAGTGTATTCCCTCAGCGTCCAGGCCATCGGAAATAACGTCATGCCCCTGTGGATGGCCTCTCGCGGATACACCGTCATCCAACAGAACAACTACCCGACTGCAACCTACGCCACCGGCATCGTCGCAACCTTCATCTACTGCGCCGTTTCCGACAAGCTCCGCTCCCGCTGGGAAGCATCCCTGTGCATCGGCTTCACGTTCATCGTCAGCAGCGCCGTTCTGATCGCAGACCCGCCAGACGCCGGCTACTTCTTCGCTTTCTACCTGATGGGCACCACGTATGCACCCCAGGCGCTCTGGTATTCGTGGATGGCCGACCTGACGGCCCATGATCTGCAACTCCGCGCGATAACGACGGGCTTCATGAACTCGTTCGACTTCGCCTTTGTCGTAAGTTGGATCCTGTACCCATATACTGATGCAATACCGCGTGGGTGCTGACGAGAACAGACTTGGTGGCCGCTGATATTCTACCCCGTGACCGATGCGCCAAACTACCGAAAGGGCTACATCGCCAGCTTGGTGACGGGTGCGTTGACGATACCGGTCATCTTGCTGATTGCATTCCTCGAAAAGAAGGGACGGCAAAGGGGGACCATTGCTAGCGCTCGCGAAGAGGATGACGCAGCAACTGTGACAGGTGACGGTGGCAGACAATGATGAAGGGATTATAAGAGGTACTGCACGATGTTGACAGGTCAAAGCCCGAGGGGCGCCATCGATCTTTTGTTTAGATAGATTTTCAAGAAGACAGCAAGACCTACATATAGATATATTGTCGCGATGGAGGCACCGTAGGAAGGGATGAAAACGGGTTGATCTCTCTAAAAATGGGGCCATGGGGCGAAGGGGTCTAAATGCCCCTGAGCCCACGCGAAGCCACATATAGCCACACGTGGCTGGGGGCTTCGCAACATGTATCGAATCTTGAGAGATGCGGATGTTTCTTTATGGGGTTTGTCGCCGCTTGCTCTGCGCACTCCTGTTCGGTGGTCTCGTGAAGCTGAGAGTTGAGGATTGATTTGTGACTTGCCCCATCATCGGGTTGATCTCGGCCTTGATACCGAAGTCGACCCCAAACACCACAGAGAGCAGGCCGATGAAGCTTAACTTGCAATGGCCGATGTCCTTTTCGTTTTCCAGGTTCAGCTCCCAACTCCGCATGTACATCTCCCCGCAACTATTCTCCATTTGGACTCCTGGAGGTGTAGGGACTCGCATGCACGTGGATGGAAACCTTCTCGAGCCCACGCAAAGCTGTCAGGCATCCTTGAGCAGGTGGCTTTAAGCTTGCTGTGCGTCATGATCGGGAAAGAAAATAGCCTTGATCCAGAGTTTGCATCCCGAATTGGTATCATGCGGCGAAAATTCAAGCTCCAGCAACTGTGGATGACTGGGATGTAAACCCTACGTAAGTCTGTGTTGCGAGCAAAAATAAAAATTAGTCGGTCATATTTGCGAGAATCTCCATCGAACGGCTGGCGGGCCGCGGCCACGAAGATATCACAACGTGCCTTTTAACTTAAAAGGGTGTTTTGCAGTCTTTCTGATTTCGACTTTTGTGTTGATCTGTAATTTGCTTTTCCGTTTCCGTGGACACCAGCGTTCCATCGTGTGCTTAGGTCTGCATAAGCCAACTTGTGTGTATGAACAAGGTCAAGGTCCCTTTTGTTGTCCGGGCGCATGTACATTGCCGTAATGAACCACATTCCATGCAGCAACGTTTCCGCTGTGCCCATGATCCCCAGGCCAATATAACGCAACTCCCTTGCCAGGAACTTTGATACTATGGTTGCCGTCAGTTGTCTTATCGGACTGTCCAACGTAGAGAGAGATGAACATACTGGATAGGTTCCCCGTTGTGCTTCTGTTGGGCCACGGGCACTGCAGCCGCAAATGGGATAGCGAGCAGCATGACGACTAAGCTTGAGGTGTACATGGTGGATGGGAGGCGTCTGTCAACAGCAAGAGCCTGAATCTTGACGGAGAGTAACTCTGGGGTGCCTGCATCTGCACGTCCTCGACAACGTCCTCGACGGTGCAGGAAACTCGTGGCGCTTTATAGATTGCCATGTTGCTCAAGCAGCAAGCTTGAACTCAATAGCCGTCTTCGACTCCTCACTAAAGAAAGTGTATCTAGGCTTTCCGATCTGCATAGCGCCATCTTAATCCGGCATACAGTTCAGGAACTTCGCAGGCCTTTGCGAAGTGTCTGCGAAGTTGGAGTAACGCCGGGTTAGCGTTAGATCTCAGTGGAACATCCGTGTCGACATGCAGGACAACTGCGAAAAGTAGACTCTCCCATGCCGTAGCGCGATCTCGAATCATCCTAACAGTTCAACAGGCGGAGGGCCACGTGAGGCCTGCGATGTTCCCCTGGTGCCAAACTATCGTCGGGATAGTCTCCGTGTTAAGCTTCCTGTCGCGTAGAGCTTCCCAAGAGAGGTGACGCACGCTGGCTCGCCTGCATGACGGCATCGTTCATTCGGCAAACCTAAGATTGGTCCACCAGCTTGAACCATGCCGGCGCTGAGGACCGCCATTATCGGAATTATTCAAGCAGAGCAGAGGTATAATTCGGGCGGAATGTTCTCTTGACTAGGCGCTGATATGCTTAAGCTTCAAACTCGGAATCGCTGAGCTCGATTTTGCCCCAGTAGACGCATCAAACCGGACTTGGAGTTGCCAAGTGCTCTTAAATGTAGCCTCAGCAGCCGTATTGTTCCTCCAAAGATAGCGATTTACCTGATTTCAAGGCTTGTATAGTCCAGTGATGCACAGCACATCAGACCAAACCACGCAAGACTCGGTGAGCTTCCAAGCCTGGGATTACCGCAAAACTCCGCTTTCCGAGTGTAAGAAGCAAGGCCATCGAACCCGGTGCTGTCACTCGGTGTTCGCCAAAGAGAAAGCGACCGCGTGCTCCGCGTCTACTCAGTATAGATTCTCGCGTGCAGGGGTTCACAAGGCACGCCGGGAACAACCAGGCAAGTTCTGCTGATCCTGTGAACGTTGGCTGATGATTATCCACCGGCGGTAAAATGGTGTACGATTCAAGTAAGCGTGGCCCAACATCAGACCGAACACCGCCAAATTCGAATATTCCCGAATGTGCACGAGTGTTAGGCCCAGAAACTTTTGCAAAGTCTGCCAGCCTCAGCAAACTACATCGTTTCCGTCAGTCGCAGGCGACTATCAGCTCTGCGACCCAAATTGGCAACTGGTCTACGTGTACACAAGCTTTCTCGACCAAGGAGTTGAGTTTGCCTAGCCCGGGCGGCTTTGAACTATGGGTTGCCGTCAGCGTATACCTTAACTTGATGAACTTCCAAGGTAGCTGCAGGGAACAACTTTCGTGGCATGACCCAAAAGCTTTTCTGAACGCTGAGGGCTGTCAACAGGCCCCCCAGGTACTAGGCCTCGGAGACATGCAGATTGCAGGTTGCCACGTTGTTGAAAGATGGGCAAATATAATGGAAGAAGTCAAGCTTCCCTGGAAACTTGATGTATACACCCAGGCTGCCCCTCAACATCAACGCGTTTGACCAGGACAATGCGCCACATTGGGTATCGGCTGAGAACTTATTTTTTGAGGTACGAGTCGCGCGCGGCATCGGACTCTGAAACACTCGAAATTCGCGAGCCACGAGCCTCTCAACGCCTGACGTACGCGGGGATTCGGAGCAACAGGCGAGAAAAACGCCGTGCTTTGGTTCGTTTGTCTTGAGTGGTGGACATTCTCTGGTTCTTGCAGGCTTGACCTGGTTTGTAGATGAGAAGATTCGGTATTGCTCTGCTGATGATATGCATTGACTCATGTATCCCGACTCGAATAGTAAGACTGGATGATAGGACTTGGGAGTCGTGGCAAATAGAGGAAAAGTTGCCTGCTCCTTTAGCAGCGCTCTGGTTCGCCCTGAGCATGGGTCATCACTCAAAGAATCGGGTATTCGCATCCAGAGTGGCCCGACTGGCATGGCAGACTGTCTGTGGTGTAATGACGTTCACGAAATTCATGGTAGTTTCTCAGCGACATGCCCCCGCTGTCGGTCACAAAGATGCATGTCATCTCAACGTGCTGGCTCGCAATATAGCTTGACTTTCGCTGACAACCGCCGTCCAATCGTGACGGGTGGGGCGCTGCCAGATCCAAGCAGATAATGTTCTGCCGACTGGATGCTCTCTATCTAGACATCTGCTTGCAGTGAACAGGGAAGATGCGTCGAGGAGAAGCGAACTGTGAAAACCATCATACACACCACCTTCTGGTTCGGCAAACATGCTCTTGTCTCCATGAACCTAACGACATGCGCATCGTGCGCCATGATGCCGAAGCTGAGTTGCAACTACTGGGGTTGAGCGCGTGGGAGAACATTGCGACGGAAAATAAAGAAGTTTAAACCGGGATTATGGATAGAATAGATGTGCAAAGCCTTGGAAACGTACAGCCCAGCTGAATGTGTTGTTGCCTCAGCTCACAGCCGTGAGGAAAAGCGTCAAAGTCGAGAAGGAAAGTCGCGAGTCGCGACAGCCTTGTACACGAAGCTAGCCAAAGCCGTCAACCCAGTGGAATGAGTCAAATGGTCACGAGAACACCGCAAGCAACTGCTTTCCGCTGGCATTTGCACATGAGTCAATGCATTAGACTTAGAGGCGATGTGTGTAGGGGGCCATAGGTCTTACAGTCTTACTCGGAGTCAACTTGCAAAACACCCCGCCTACAGTTCCAGAGGTATAAACGTCTCCTGAGAAAGTGATGGCAAAGAGATCGATATTTGGCGGTCATTCACGAAGACAGAGAAAGTAGCTCCACACTTTGCTGTGTGGGTGAGAGTGGCTCGCCTACCTAGTTGCCCAAGACACACTCGAGAGTTGCAGTTTACGACCTTAACGTGAATTGATGCCTAGAGCGAGGCCAGGGTTAAAAGAGAGGCCAGTACTAGCAGTGCGAGCAGGATGAGTAGGATGAGAGCCCTTTACTTGACATCGTCAACATTGGATCTCTCAGAGTGATAAGCTGGAGTAGCACGATCCACAACTAATAGTCTTGGTCTGACTGTCTTGCTTACGGACCTCGGACTCAGTCGGACTCGAGCCAAGACTGCATCCACTCTGATCGGCCTGTGTGACAGGAAGCGTTAGCCTCTCCCCAAGCCATCCTCCAGATCCTTTCCCCGCTACGGCTGACGACTAAATATAGACCCTGGTCTTCCTCGCTTCCCATTGCTGTGCTTGGCATCGCACTTGTCTTCGCACCTAGCTCCGGCTTCATTTCCAACGATTGCCCACCAGGAAGTCATCGGATCCTTCCAGTGTTCATCTGCGGTTCTTTGAGGCGGAGCGAGAAGAAGCATTGGCGGAAGCCTACAATTATGCTTATTTGCTAGGTTCAAGTTCGGTTTCCGCTGACATGTTGCCAACGCCTTGTCGGAATGATGGCATCGGGGCTGTCCAACATGTTTGTGCTAAGCCCGGGTCCGGGAACTGAGGCCTGTCGTGGCATGGTGATGTCCACGGAAGCCTTGCACCAGCCCCGCCGAGTATAGCAGACATCATGAGACTATCGCGAGCTGCTCCGCCAATGTGGTGCTGATGCCGAATTGATATAAAGCCATGCTTGATATCAACTCGAACTGATATTCTCCAGCACTACCATCACATCAGCACACATCCAAACCGCCTTCTCCAGCACCAAAGTCACACAGAATCACACAGGACAATATCTTCCTCCAACTCGCCTCGTAAAACCAATCTCCTCAGCATTTTCTTCACCGCTTCCAACATGTCTTCCAAGCTCCTCCTCGTCGTCCTCGCCAGCATCGTCTCTCTCGCGGCCTCTGCGCCCTCCGTGCCGCGCGAGTGCTCCCCAACTTCTCTCCCGCCCAGCGCGTCAACCGCTGCTCCGGGCAACGCCATCAATCCCCTATACTTCAACATCTACCAGTCCGAGACCCTCATCGACCACCCCACGGACGAGACCGGGCACATCGACCTGCTCACCAACATCACGCGCCAGGTCGCCGTCTTCACCGGCATCCCCGCGACGGCCAAGTCCTGCTCGCTCAATTGGCGCCAGGGCCCGGCCAAGACCCGCGACTTCCGCGTCGAAGGCAGCGGCCTCGTTTCCTCGCGCCAGCTCAAGACCGAGGGCTTCCCCGAGTGGACCGTCGGGAGCGACGTCCGCATCAACCCCACGACCATTGCGCTCTTTAAGGGCGACGACGAGTTCAGCACGGGGATGGACTTTACCTTCTGGAACGGTCCCGAGTACCCCGCCAAGACGCACGGCGGCCCGGGTGTCGAGTGCCAGGAGAAGATCGTCGTCGAGCTGGCGGTCAACTTGGGCAACGGACAGGATGGACGCGTCTACCTGGACGACGATGCCGAGAACGGCCTGTACATTGCCTACGCTTAAGAGTGTTCCGTCGGACGGGTTGGATCTAATGGCATCGTAATGGGAGAGCTGGGGAGCATTTGGGTAATATTCTGGCGTTACTAGGCGGGTTATGCATTATCAATAGCTTCAATATTTGATCTCTCAAGTTGACTACTTTCGTGTGAGAGCCTGAGAGATGAAATTGGCTGTCGGAACGCAGTCCTCCTCGAAGGGTGGTCCGAAGCTCAACAACTTTGAATGTCAGAAGTCTGGACTGCAGCTTGTGATTTAAGCTGCCTTCACCTGCAAGGCCTCTTATTTCGTGCAATTACCCAGCGCGACTTGACAGTGTAAGCCAAGTCGCCAATGGCTGCATTAGAAGCTGTTTAATGTTTATGAAGGGGAATTTAGGGGCCTAGAAGCCGAGACGCTGGGTACCCAAGGCCGCAACTGGGCTGTTCAACAGGGCAATTAAATGGCTCGCGAAGCCGGACAGAATTTCCAGGAGGTTCCGAATGCGAGCAAATCTTGGGGAATGATTCTGCGAAGCAACAACGTGACGACCGAGATCAGGAGGAGCAACTTCACCTTCACACCATCCCTTGGCCCACGTGACGAAGAGCATCTCCCAAGTAAACGCCTCGGGGCCCGTCAGTGCATGCTCCGAGGCATTTTGCTGGTACTTCTGAGACCCGTACGATGCGGCAATTCTTCGCGGGTGCGCAATATCCTCATCCAGGACCAATGTGTCAATGATGGCAACTTGGGTTCCGTTGCCTAATGTGACTGGGATACGTGAGACTTTTGGCCCAGCACTCGGTGGGAATGAAGCATCGAAGACCCGATTAAATATGATGTACCTCCCGGGGCACCTGTCTCTTATCATCTATCGATAAGAAGCTATCGAGTTCTGCTTATCGCTTATCGCGTCAGGCATCCACCGCGGAACCCGAGCGACGGCGTCCATTCCGCGTTGGCGATGTGACAGCTGTCGCTTTTTTTTGGCCTGCGGTGTTTGACGAGACAATCTCCAGTTTCGCTCCGGGGAAAGCTCCGCTTGCGTCGCGTCTCCGCCTCCGCTCCCGTCCCGTCCCGAGTCAGGCAATGCTCGGGCCGTTCTGCTAGGAATCATTCGAAGCTAGCCACTGTTTGATCCGATTCTCGCGATACTCGTCATGGTCTCCTCGTCGCATCTGCTGCTGGCTGTCGCCGTTGGCCTGGCCCAGCTGGTGTTGGCGAACCCGGACGATGGCCTCCCTTCCTACCACTACGGCGCCCCTATCCACGTCGAGTGCATGAACCGGAGCTCGTGAGTATCTCCTCCTGTTGCCACACCTCTGGCATGACCTCAATCACATCCCATCCTCCTCTTGGTCCGTGACTGTCGGCTGACAACCCCCCCTAGCGAAACCGGTGAACACGTCGAAACCTCCAACCACGAGATCCAATGGATCCCCTTCCCCACCTGCGAAGAAACCAAGAAACCTCTCGAGTTCCGATACGGTCACGAGGGCGAGGTCAACTGCACCATCCCCATGATCTCCGACCCCTTCTTCCACCTCCTCGAGTTCTACATCCACAACGACGCGCCGCTGGCCTGCCGCCTGCCCGCCCGCCCCGCGGCCCAGGTCGAGATCATCGGCGAGCAGCCCTACGTCCAGGAATACATCCCGCTCGTCTTCGCCCTCGCCGGCACCCTCCAGCTGAGCCACCTGCACGTCAGCACCCACATGAACGTGCTGCTGCACAGCGTGCCGAAGCACCACACCCACGTGCACGACTCGGGCGTGCTGGACTCGGGCACCGCCTACAGCACCAGCCCGCTGAGCCACATGGACGGCGCCGACACCCAGAGGCTCGTCATCGGCGACCCGCTGCCGCTGAAGCTGTCCGTCCGCTGGTTCCCGACGCCGCATCTGCCCAAGACGGAGGGCCACGTCGAGTGGCAGGGCATGGGGGGCCACGTCTACGCCAGCACCGTGTTCTACATCATCGCGTCTTTTATCGCTGGTGTTCTCGTTGCGGGGACGTACTTTTTCGGTATTGTTCTGCCCAAGAGGTTGCGCGGGAGGGGTCTGGGCGCCGCGACGCCTCTGGGATACGGTCTGAATGGCTTGGGTAACGGGTGGGGATACTCCAAGGCTGCGAAACGCATGGACTGATGTACTATTCAAAGTTTCACGTTGGAGAGGATTGTATGACGTTTCCGATTCATGTACGTTTATGCCGTTCTCAAGACACGTTTACCACGCATGCGCAGCGTTCTTCTTTCCGAGGATGAGAAAGGAATCAGATTGGCCTTTTCGTCGGTTCCTTTTCACACGTGATGGTATTGTTTCCAACCCCATCTGCTGATGCCATCTGCTGATGGACCAAGCTGAGTTGTATGCATTTACTGCAGTTTCTTGCTCTTCTCGACGACGCTGACGCGGTTGAGGATGCGCAAGGTCATGTCCAGGCCCATCAGCGCGGCTAGACGCGTTAGTTCTGACAGTCTCATGGAAGGGACAGACACAACTCACGAATGAGAACCCACGGTCCGTACAGGTTGAAAATGAACACATTCTTCTGCGCCTGGCTGAACACCGCCGAGTCCCGGTGGGTGACGTCGTAAATGCACGTCAGCGTGGTGAGAGCGACCTCCACCGAGAAGACGAGGACGGCAAGTTCGAAGCCAGGAGTGGTGCCGGCGGCACGAGAGAAGCGGTAGACCATCCAGAAGGCCATGGGAAGCTGGTAGAACATCTCAACGTAGGTGAAGAGCTTGAACCACGACGGCAACGCGTCGTGCGGCGTCGTGAAGAAGGGGTCGTTGTAGGTCGAGATGTAGAAGTCGCGCAGGCGCTGGAGGAAGAAGAAGGGCGACGAGGGAGTTGCGTAGAGTTGCGATGGGTAAAAGGGGACCAAGTCGACAACTGAGCCATGTTAGTCATGCCGCAATGCCGCATCACGACATCTTTTGTTGATCTCCTAGAGTGAAGGCTTGATCGCGTAACGTGAGATCGAGCAAGTCTCGATTGAGACACGTTGCCGCCAGTAGTTTGGAAGAGCTCAAGATCGCACAACCAACGTATTGAGCGAGAAAGGTGAACTCACGCAGCATGGCTGTTAGCTGGATGGCCGATATAACCAGAAACGCGTTGTCGCGCCATGTTTTGGGATAAGTTCTCATCTTGCGGCGTTCGAGGACTTGGTTCGACGACAGACTTCAGTTCTGATGTATGATGGTATTGGTTGAACTTGTGAGGTGTCGAGTCAGTCGTAAACACCGTCACTGACAGCTCGTGGAGACAAAAAGGGTGAAGAGATGAATGGCGACGAATTTGTGATCCGACCGAATCATCTTCGAGATTGCTTGCTGACGTAATCAGTCCCAGTCCCGACCTCACGACGAGTCGACGACAACCTCTGGTCTATTAATTGGCGGCCGCGATTCTGCCTCTGACCATTCTCTATTAGCCATTATTATCGTAGGGTGTTTGCGGGAACCGCAAAATCAGTTATAACCACCACAGCTCATGGCCGAATTAGCCAAGACATCGTAGCCTCAACCACACCCAACTACCTATCTAGTCCATGGCAGACTTAGACTGTTGGTCCCCATCACGGCGAAGACACAATGTGTATATCATCTGGTAATCACTAGGTACTTTGACGAGCATCGCTCGCAAGTCTTTTCTACCAAGAAACCTATAGATCAAACTTGGCTGAATATCTCGAAAACCGCCACATTACCATTATTTGCTGCGCTGGTGACTGGTGTGTTCTCGAAGCCCTCTATTGTCAGGCCACAGCAGAGAGGGGGGGCACCGGCAGCCCATCGGGTCCCCCCATAAGAGAATACCGGCGTCCGGAATAATGGTTATTTCGGGCGGCAAGGCTTAAATACTAATATAAAGCAGCAGCTAAGTAAGGGGAAAGATAAGTTTAAATAGTTATATAATATAATATCTACCTATTTAGAGATTCTGTTACTTAGTATAAATCCAGCTTAATATATTTAAACTTCTACCTACTTTTAGGTATACTAACTAGTATAATTATAATAGTATTATATACATAAATTACCTAAGTATAATATATTATTAATAGCTTGGGAGAGTTAGGTATAGTTAGAAAACTAACTTCTATAGTAACTAATAGTAATACTAATAACCTTAGGAAGTAGTAGCCCCTCCAGAATAATAATAATCTTTCTAAAGTGAAGTTTAATTAATTAATTAAGGAAGAAATAATAGAATTAAGAAAGAAGTGAAAGTAAGAGAAGTTAATAGTTTTAAGAAGGAAAGAAAATATAAAGGAGGAAATCACTAAAAGCTTTACTATTTCTACTTTAGAGTCTAAAAAGTAAAAAGAAAACCTTTTAGTAAAATAGCTTACTTCTATTTACTATAAGAAAGGTAGCTAGTTTAATCTTAATAATTTTCTATTTAAATTAAGAAAATAGTTTACTATAGTAGAAGATAATTTTATAGTAAATAAGAATAAGGTTTAGTATATAGATTTATATCTTAAGGATATTATCTTCTACTGTTAAATCAAGTAGGTGTTTATTATATATAGTAATATTACAGACCTAAGCTTTAGAGCTTGTGTAGGATATAGTTATGCAGATTCTATAGAGCTGCCACTCCTATAGTCTAGTGAAGAGTTTTCACTATAGGTATAAACTCTTTAAGTTTATTATAATACTATTTAGGTATTACTAAGGCATTTCTTATAGCTAGCCTCTAATATTAATAAACTTCCTACCTAGGTCTAACTTAGTAGTAAATAGTAGACTAAATAGATAATATAGAAGATAATAAAGATAATAGTAAATACTGATATTATAGAATCCTTAATAGGGGTTCTAATAGACTAATGGTAGATAAACCTGATTGTAGATAAGAATTAAGTTTTCCGAGAGGCTTTTATATAATTCTAATAGGATTATGAAGTGGTTTTGTAGATTATATAGACCTCTTTTATAAAGAGGAAGTTCCTCCTAATTAGTGCTTCCTTTAATAGTAATATTTTTCACTTTCTAGTATGGAAGATAATTATATAGTATAAGTTTGAAGTTAACTAAGTTTTTATTAGGAGATTAGAGAATCTTTAGTAGTTTCTCTAGATTAACATCTTACTGAAAGTTTAAGTATAGGTTAGTAACTTCTATATAACTTAGAGGCTTCTATATAGTTGGAATATTAATATCTTCCTCTAGTATTTTACTGAATATTATAAAAACCCCTACTGTAGTATCTAAGTTTTTAAGAAGATATAATATTTCTGATAAGAGCTTAAGTAGATATTTATAGAGTTCTTTATTGAATTTAAATTAGCTATAAGTTAGGTAAGGAAGTATATTTAGGTAGGAGATATTTAGCTGAATTACTTATAGTTAGCTCTCTCCCACTGGATTTGGATAGCTACAATTAGTTGTAATATTAGCTGAATAGATTACTATACTGCAGTCTAGTATTACTATATAATTATTATAGATTTTAAGATTCTTAATATAAAGTTATAAAGTTATAACTAATTCTAATTCTTACTATAGATAGAATTTTTAGTTAACTAGAATGGGGATATATAGATAATTAGTGTGGGTGTAGCTTACGCTACTCTGATGCTAATGTAATACTACTATAATACTAACTATTCTTACTAAGGGGGGTTAGGTAACTAAGGTTCTATATTAAATTAAACTTTCGTTAACTACTATAGTGGGTATATATAGAGCTTAGTGGGTGGATTCAGTAATTCTGTAGGCCTATATATAAGCTGGTGCCTATATTTACTGCGGCGTTAAGGATTATTTTATTACTGAATGTAAGTTGCATCCTGCCTGCCCTCCTATAGTTTTAAATACTAATATCCAGACTTTATAGCTGGATAAGGAGATTATACATAATAAGGGAAAAAAATAATCCTCTAGAAGAAACTCTCTAGAGAGTGGAGTAATATAACTACTAGTGATATTAGTATAGTAGTAACTAAGATTAGAGAGATATAGAGTTAGATAGATAAATTATTCTTTCTGGTTTCTATATTAATAAATAATAAGTTTTTTATCTCTATCTATATTAATAGTAGTTATAACTGTTATAAAATAATTAGTAAAGAGTTTATAAAGTAGTGGGGTTTTACTATTATTAACCTCCTATAGTCTTACTAGCTAGAGACTATCCTGGGTGTTAGTAAAGCTATAGTTATTACTAGGATAGCTAGAGTTTATATTAATTTAGATAGATAGGTATCTGAGGTTTTATTTTATATTATTCTAAATATAGTATAGCTAGTTATTCTTAGGAAGCTATAGTTACAATATTGAGAGGTTATTCTTAACTCTATAAGGAATAAAATAAGGATAGATATAGTTAGTAACTTTATAATATTAGTTATTAGTAATATCCTAAAGAGTATATATATAGAGGGGTTTACTAATTTTATTAAGCTATTAGTAATTATATTAGCTAATATAGGAGAGGGAGGTTATAAATAGATAGCTACTAACTTGATATAAATTAATATAGCTCTTACTATTATATTATTAGTAATTCTAGAGTAGTTAGTTTTTATCTTACTAAAGATCTATACTCCCTTTATAAACCTATTGAATAAGGAAAAAGCCTCTAACCTTCTACCCTACTGGGGGATCTTTAATTACTATATATAGCTTAAGAAGAATCTAGATAGAACTAAACTAAATCTATTTTAGGGACTACTTTATAATATACTATAAGAATATCTCTTTAAGATATAATATTAAGTTACTAACTTAATAGATAAGGGCTAGATATAAGCTAGCTTTTCAGCTATAGGGATATCTATCTTTCTAGTTAAGAAGCTAGGAGGGAAGTAGTAATTTTATATTAATTATTACACTTTTAATACTATTAGTATTTATAATTATTACTTCTTACTATTAATTAAAGAGATACTCTATTTATTATCTAAGGTGAAATAGTTTATAAAAGTCAATATCTGAGTAGCTTTCTATAAGATCTATATTATAGAGGGAAGTAAATATAAGATAGCTTTCTGGATATATTTTAGTTTATTTAAGTAGCTAGTTATATTTTTTAGGTTAACTAGTATACTTACTATATTTTAGTAATATATTAATAGGATACTTTAGAATATCCTTAATAATCTTATTATAATATATCTTAATAGTATCTTTATCTATAGCTGTAAGTTATAGGTTAATTATAAAGTTAAGGTTATTTAGGTTCTAGAGTGGCTGAAGGAAGCTAGTTTATATCTAGATCTAGAGAAATGTAAGTTCTTAGTATAGAAAACTAAGTATCTTAGTTTTATTATTAAAGTGAGGAGGGGAATATAATAGAATTCTGAGAAAATTAAGGTTATTTAGAAGTAGGAGGTCCTTAAGAACATCTGGAGTGTCTGGAGCTTCCTTAAGTTTGTGAATTTCTATTATAACCTAATAGATTACTTCTCTAGCCTAATAAAGCTTCTTATATAACTAATATAGAAAAAAGTCTTATTCTAGTAGGATAAAGTTTATAAGGAGGTATTTAATATTTTTAAGATTATATTTATATTAAAGTTAGTTATAGTTTAATAGGATCTAGAGAGACTTATAGTAGTGGAAGTAGATTATTCTGGAGTAATACTAAAAGGTTACTTATTATAGGAGGATAAAGAGGATATCCTACAGATAGTAGCTTACTATTTAGTTTAACTAACTTTAGCCTAATAGAACTATATTATTTATAATAAGAAGCTATTAGTAGTTATATTGTACTTAAAAATATAGTTAATAGAGCTATAGAGTATAGTGGAACTTTTTACTATCCTTTCTAACTATAAGGTTTTAGAATATTTTATAAATCTAAAATTTATTTTAGAGTAATAGGTTAAGTAGACTGAGATTCTATTAAAGTTTAGTTTTATTCTGAAATACTACTTAGGTTATTTTATAGGGTGTCTGGATATTTTATTAAAGTGAGGATAAGATAATATTACTAAATTATAGCTTCTAATATAGATCCTCTACTCCCTATAGGTTAATATAGTGAATATAGTTAGATTACTCTCTATAGTTTTAATCTAATAGATAGAAATAGATAGGGATAAGGAAGGATCTATATTAGTAGTTAATAATTACTAGTGAAATACTATTAAACTACTAGATAGATATATAATATTTTAGGATATTATATTACTAATATTCTGGAATTAAGGGGTTTTAGTAATACTAATATATAAGATCTACTGGTATATAGTCTAATAGGTAGTATTGAAATGGGCGCCAGCCGCTTGGGCTGGAACAACTAAACAAACAAAACAAAACAACCTCCCC